>JADBJO010002481.1:105923-108423 GCA_016801955.1 Conus betulinus
CCCATGGAAGCCCATCCAATGTAACTGATGGGGGTAAAGCCCTAAGAGGTTTATTTATGGCGCATCGCGCTGAACCCATCAGGTAATGTCCCTCATGGCGAGCGTCAGGGAAACACCCGATGACCATCACAAGCTGATTGAGGGCGAGCAAAAACAAAACAAAACTAAATAAAACACGAAAGGGGAAGGAAGACCACACCGTCGATGTTCACACGGAGGGATAGGATGGGGGCAGGTCAGTGAGGACATGTTGAGGGAAAGGGTGTGTGGGCGTGAAAGAGGAGGGATCCAACGATCCCCCTTGCCGACTTTTTATTTATCAACTTAGGGTCTGTGTCATTTCGAAATAACAAAAAACGGTATCTTGGGCCCCATAAATGTGCAACATTGTCTTCTGTTTGATTTTTCTTTTGGAAATAGACGTTTAAACTAATGATAGTTCACTCTCGTTGGGTAAAACATGTTTCTTTTTATGTCACAAGTCCTGACGACGGTCTATGACCGAAATGTTGTTGATATTTGTTTTGTTTTTTCTTTTTGAAAATCTTCTGAGAATCCTCAAAAACATTTATGATGTTTCGTGGGAATTGCCATGATCAAACAACGAACGGCGCCACCGATCGACACGTGGCTCTGAGTCGCTTGAAATTCAAAACAACTGACAAAATATGCAGGCATGCTTCAAAGTCTCACTATTTAAAGTTACAATATATAATGCAAAAGTTCAGCACGGCCTTCAACTCAGTCGATCAGAACTATTACTGTGTTTCTGATCAACTGATTTGAAGGCCACTGGACCTGCAGAACTGCAGACAGAAGAGCGACAAGACTACAGACAAGAAAAGGGGCGGCCACCCTGACAATGTATCTTCTACACCACTTGCTTAGAACAACTGCTCGAAGCTAGTTTAGCATTTTCTAGTCTGGCATGCATGAAACCACCACACGGCTTCCGTAAACGTGTTGCTCTGATTTTGTTTTGCATCTTGCAGAAAAGAGGTTCACTTCAACATATTGCCACACGACATGGCCTTCATAGCTTTGAATCTTCTTATTGTCAAATGTCGATGTCAAATTCAAAGCATTGGCACAGATAACGATAAGGGACACGGAGGAGTGTGCAGACCTCTGCCAAAGCCAAACTATGGTCTTTGGCATCAGGCAACCACTAACTCTAAATCTCTCACCCTCACCCCCAAACAAAGCCTGTTCCCTCCCATTATACATGCTATTTTGCTCACTGCATCCAGATCGATATAAAATCCTAAAGTTTCACAGATATTACAACAAATCAAAATCAGAAGGTGGGGGTGGGGAGGGGAAGGTGTTAATCATTTAGATCAGTATTTTTTTTTTCTACTACCGAGCAATAAAAAGCCAAAATCAAAAACTGCCGTTTATGGCAATGTTTGGTAAGTTGAGAAACGTGATATTCTCATTCCATCGTTTGCAACAGACATACATTCCATCTCACCTCAGGTTCCAATAAAGTCAGTTCTCTAGTTTATCTGCAATGGTGCCAACAGGCAGACAGGAATACAAATAAACCCAGTATATCTTAGTGAGAAAACAACAAACAAAACTTACCTGTTTGGCAAAGGTTCTTCTGACCACGACACGGATTCCAGGAAGATCATGCACAACACAAAGCACAGACACAGTATAGAGGCGCAAACGACAACACATACCCATACATGCAACCACAGCCTGAGCGTAATAGACATTTTCATCAAACATTTCACCGCACACGTCAATACAGCACCGATGACACACTAGTAAACATACATTCAAAGCGCATGCGCGTGCACACACACACACACGAACGCGTGAGGCATGACTGGCATGGTCACGCATCGTAGCGCCTGTGTAGTCCCCATCCAGCAAAACACCCATGCACGAGCGCAGCTGTACAGCTGGTCAAACTGTATTGTATGGCTAGAGGAGTAGAAAGACTGGGGAGGGCAAATGGGACCGGGGGTAAGAGGTGGGTGGCAGCTGGGACTGAGGGAGACTTATTAGTTACGATAGAGGGATAAGTAACACTTCAAAGGAAATCTGTAGCTTTTCTTTCTATCTGCCTATTTTTTTTTCATTTTACTTTCTTCTTTTTTTCTACTTTTTTCTTTTCTTATCCGTCTGTCTGCGTGTCAGCTTACATTCTGTCCACCGGACACACAAATGACAGTCAAATTGGTAAACCCAGGACATCTCCATCCATAACTACCAGTAGGATGCGAATGAGCGCTTGTTCTGGTACGGCTAGCAGAGAGAGAGAGAGAGAGAGAGAGAGAGAGAGAGAGAGAGAGAGAGAGAGAGAGCATCCCATACAATGTTTTTTTGAAACTTTCTATGTTACACAGACGATGAAAAAATGCAAGCATCCAACGAGTACATCACTAGACAAGGTTAATGAGCCATAGACACGCACATACGTCTAAACAGTTGTAAATTTACAGTAAAATGATATTGAATTTGATTCTTTTACATCTTTCGGAGGTCT
>JADBJO010002481.1:120923-123423 GCA_016801955.1 Conus betulinus
AAGGGTAGTGAAATTTAAGATAATACATTATAAGAGATATCTGAATGAATATTATCATTCATCGCATGTTGAAGAGATCAGTAAAATACAATGTCATCATTTAATTGAGTGGATGGTCGAGCATGTTGAAGAGATCAGTAAAATACAATGTCATCATTTGATTGAGTGGATGGTCGAGTCAGTCTTAAGTTTTTTTTTGTTTTTGTTTTTTTTTTTTTTTTTTTTTTTTTTTTTAACTTTGCTGCATTACTCCTGTGCGTGACGTGAGGACATAACAAAATGTTACGAATTTATTGTTTTTGTTAACTTTGGATTTGATACACACTAGGAATGAAAGTATACTATTTGTTTGCAGGAAAGGAAGAGGGAAATGTTTTTGTTCCGTTACCTCTCCCCCCCCCCCCCCCCCTTGTCAAAAGACCTCTTTGGTAATGACAATAAAATATCAAAGTGTTTTACATGGTTATTAGTTTTAAATGTCTTGTACATTTAAACATCGTGAAACCCGAACCTTTCCATTGTTATGCTTTACAAAACCTACTGGAGCCAATGGATATAACCAGCTGGAAATAATTGAAAACCACGTTTTAAGGTAATCTGGTTTCATACATACGAACAAATTCTAAGAGAGAGAGAGAGAGAGAGAGAGAGAGAGAGAGAGAGAGAGAGAGAGAGAGAGAGAGAGAGAGGGGGGTAAGGAAGGAAGAAAGACAGACGAGCAAACATGATTAATCCCGAGAGGAGATTGTAACTATGAACTGGGGTCAGAAGAGGCTGGCAGGAACAGACATCAAAGAACGGGAAAAGAAATATTTAGTTAACTCCTTTCCCACCCTCACACACACACACACACACACACACACACACACACACACACACACACACACATGCGCACGCACGCACACACGTGCGCACGCGCGCACACACACACACACACACACACACACACACACACACACACACACACACACACACACACAGAGAGAGAGAGAGAGAGAGAGAGAGAGAGAGTTATTAAATGTGTATTTGAGAACACACACACACACACACACACAGTTACACACACACGCGCGCGCGCGCGCGCGCGCACACACAACACACACACACACACACACATCTTGTAGTCCCTGATCACGGCACCTAATGTGTGGTGGATTCATTCACCTATGTCTCGTACATCGAGCATACAGAAATGTTCTCCTACGTGTATTTGCCTTGTTGCTTTGCTCACATGATATTATAACCGACAGATGAAGCTAGGTCATGTGAGCTACCAATCATAAGGAAGTTTGCAGAGATAAGCATATGAGATAATCTGATATTTATGTGTTGAAGTCGTGTGACAACAACAAGAACAGCAGCAACAATAATAATGGTAGTAATGATAATAATGATGATAATGATAATATACTACTACCACCACCACCACAACCACCCACCACCACCACCACCACTACTACTACTACTACTACTACTACTACTACTACTACTTACAATAAAATAATAATGATAAATATAACAACAACAATAATAATAATAATAATAATTATAATAATAATAATAAACACGACGACGATGAAGAAGAAGAAGAAGGATGATGACGGTAATGGTAACAACAGCAAAGGCAAAATTAACAACAGCAACATGATCATCAACAATTACCATCATTGTCATCATCATCATCATCATCATCATCATCATCATCATCAAAGCGGTTTGCACTTAAAGAGGGACATGTCATAGTTTTAGCAGGACAGCCAATCACCAATGGGTAGGCAGTGAGAAAAGGAATTGGGTCGGTGAATTGGGGCTGCGAGTGGAGAGACAGGCGGCGCCTGGACTCTGTCTTTTTTGGCATGACTCAGGAATCAAAGATAGTAATAACTATAAATGGGCGAGAGACAGATCAAAGCCAAGCCACGCAAAATGCACACCGTGTGTTCGCCTGCCGTAGACGGCATGTCAACGATGACACTAATGACTTTAATCCTGCGTCATGTGTCGTTCTGTTACAGAAATCACCCGTCTATGATAACCAGCAGTATAACACTTGCATAGCCTTCCTGTTTTAATGTCAAGAAGTATAATAAATCAATAATAATAAAAAAAAAATACTGTAAATTTTGAGACTGTGAGCAGGGAAAACATTAAAAATCATTCAAACAGAAGACAAAAGATTTACACATTTTTAACGAGATACAGGGAACCACGTAAAAGAATACATCATTATTGGGTAAAATCTACCGTGGGTGAGCGGCGGGGGATGGGGGTTGAGAGGTCTTCGGAAAAAAAGTGACACAGTTTCTGTCAGATTTTGTTCATCATCACCATTGTGTTACATTCAAAAGCTTGTCTGTGATACCTGTACAATATTCCTCTTAATTACTGTCACAGCCCCTACAGTAATTGTGACGTGTTCTAGGCTGAAGAGCCTGTGTTATTATCTTTTGTATCAGATGGAGGGCAGGATAATCTGGCGGACCACTCCCAACTCTAACAG
>JADBJO010002481.1:128423-145923 GCA_016801955.1 Conus betulinus
CACACACACACACACACACACACACACACACACACACACACACACACACACACACACACGTGTGTGTGTGTGTGTGTGTGTGTGTGTGTGTGTGTGTGTGTGTGTGTGTGTGTGTGTGTGTGTTATTGGATATAAACATTATTACAAAGAATACGCAGAAGCAGAAGAGAGAGTAATAAATGTCCAACACACATCAGCAAAAATGCACTCACCAACAATGATCACAGAAAGCAGATACCAACAACGTTGTTAAAGAAAAATTCAATTCTTTATCCATTATAAACAGTAGTCACTGAAATTGTGAATATGAAAATGTACACAGTCACAACAGTTATTAAAACGCATAAAACCATGTCAATATTCACACGAGCACACACCAAGAAAACATCACAAAGGCACACGTAAAGGAGGAAGAAGTGTGTCTTCTTGTTTGAAAGATGGATCTTTTCTTAATGCAGGCACTTCCGCGTGTACTAGCAATGTCTTGAGATCTGTTTCAGCTCAACAGTTCCATATAATGTCACTCGGTGGACTAGTCTGGCGAAAATATGTAATTCGATGTAGCGTTTTTGCTTTCATGTCCTTGTGTTGAAGATATTTCTTCCTGTCCCTTCTCCAGTGTCCCAGCAGCAGTGTAGTCTATGACACGAGGAAACCCACCCTAGAAGACACTGCTCTACTGCAGAGTCATTTTGTTGGTATTCATTTGTGCGTGATCTGATTCACCATACTGAACTAAATACTCTATCCCTTCGATCGTGTGTTCTACCATGTATTCCATTTCCGATCTATTTGTTCTCGTCTTTGTTCTCTTCATCTCTGTTCCAAGTGTCATGAACCACGCATTAATGAAAGGCTCACAGAGTGGTTTCCAATGGTACTTCTGCTACAAGTAACGGATGATATATACATTGTAAAGAAAAAAAAAAAAAGAAAAGGAGGTGGGGGAGGGTGGGTGAGGGGAGAGACTCTAATGTTGAGCATTTATATTTCTATTTGCTCTATATGGTAAAAATGGCGCTAATCGATTTGATTTCGTGTATGGAACTGTATAGAAAAACAAAATAACAAACCAAAATGACTTTTGAGGGCCATACATTTAAGTTTCTACCAATACATAGCGACTACAGAGTCGCATCAGCAAAGGATGATTGTGTGTGTAAACGCCTCTCTCTCTCTCTCTCTCTCTCTCTCTCTCTCTCTCTCTCTCTCTCTCTCTCTCTCTCATGTGTTGTTTCTATCTAAAACGGAAATGTCAGTGCCACCTGTACTAAAATAATGATATAACTCGGCCACAGCGCATCGGCACAACTGTAGCGTTCGCCTGCTTGAGGCAAGGAATCCATTAATTCAGTGATTCCCTGCATTTCTGGTTCTCCTCCTCACGGCTCTAAACAAACCCACGCTCATGCTTACCATTCCGTCCTGCGAAGCCACCTTAAACCCGCGGTCAAGGAATACTTTTGACAAGGAGATCCCGGTTATTTGCCTGCCCTTTGGCGTGGGGGTGACAGCCATGCTCGTAGTTATGTAACTCACGTCTTCCACATTGATACCCTTTGGCCACCTTAAGAGATCTGAACGCGTGCTGACTACCCCACACACATTAAACGAAAGCATTGTCCTGACATTTTCCAGCTATGATGCACCTCCAGAACATGTTGCACTCTATGCAGACTCCCCGGTTTTGTCTGGTTGCATAGTCGATTGTATGCTGGTTTGCACTTTCTGCTTTTGTCGTTGGTGTTGTTGTTGCATTTGCCCACAAACACGGCACATCAAATCTCTGTGACCTTTGTTGTTCTCCAAGTAATCGAGTACCACTGTTGTTGTTTTTTTAATCTTAATGGGAATCTGACATTAACCCCTCTCATATTCCACACCCCCTCCCATTCCCTTTGAGCAGAAGAGATATATAAAACTGAAAAAACAGTCATCTCTTTGACTTTTTAAAGCAATACATGTAAAACAACCCTGTCTGTATTAATTGTTTGCTCCGTTCTCTTTCTTGGAAATTTTTGCACATGCTTGGGTCTTTTTTTTTTTTTTTATACGACTTCAATATTATATTTAAGCAAAACAGTGTGTGTGTGTGTGTGTGTGTGTGTGTGTGTGTGTGTGTGTGTGTGTGTGTGTGTGTGTGTGTGTGTGTTCATTTCCGACCCTCCACCCTCCATGTCAGTGCCAAGTGGACATACACATTTTATGCTCACCTTCGTGACATTCTGTGTTTGTGAGTTTCTCCACTTTGTCACACTTTTTTGTTGTTGTTGTTGTGTTCTTTAAATTTGTGTTTGTCTTTTCTGTTATCAACTGGATTGAATCATCATCCCTGCAATTTAACTGAAGGATCTAATACTTCCTCTGTAAACTTGTATCCCTTATATACAGACAACTAGTCTTGTAATTGTGTTTCCAATGATCTCAGTTTTATGATAGTAAATATCTTCTTTTATTTTCCTTTTTTTTTTTGGCCTATTTTCTTTGTCCGCGTTTCATCCCATGGAGTGGTTGGGGACTTTGCTTTCTCATCCTCTTTCACTGGCTGCAGAACTCAGTACCTTTTTTTTCTCTCTTTGAATTTAAACCGCTTTCATGGTTTAAAAGAGCAGATGTATAAGACAGGAGAGTTGGGCTGGAGAGAGGGAGGAGGTCGGGCTGGTGAAAAGGGGGTGGACGAGGCAAGAGTCTAACAGGAGACACGTACTGCCATCACGTCAGATCAGTCTGCCATGAAACAACAGCTGTGTGGAGATTGCCTCCCTTCTCCTCGAGACCGGGCTCTCTCTCTCTCTCTCTCTCTCTCTCTCTCTCTCTCTCTCTCTCTCTCTCTCTCTCTCTCTCTGTTTGTCTGTCTGTGTCTCTCTGCCTAGCTGTCCCTTTTTCTCTGCCTCTCGCTCATCTATTATCAGAGACGAGCTGCTGTAGTTGATTTATCTTGTCTTGTCTGTAATAATGATATTTAGGATATGATACGTTTTGGTTTTTTTTTTTTTCCTGTTGTTCAATCCTGTTCGTATCAGACTTGTACCAGCTACATTTGTTTGCGGACTACACTTTCTGAAATTAATTGTCATTCTTTCATCATAAAATGATTACATTATCATGCAGTTTTCTATTTGTTTGTACGATACATTTTCAAACTGTAAAATACACTTGTTATTCAGTAGAATATTGAATCGAGTCCGTCATAGAGTGCGTGAATCGAAATTCTTTCACAGTATGTGCATTTGTAGTTTTGCGTGGGCACGATCTCTGTCGCAGAGGCTAACTTTCTTTTGTGAATCTTGGGTGTTAAATAATGCATCTGTGTCTGGGTACATGACACTGTTCGGAAGCAGTCCTCTAAATACAATATTTGAGGTTACTAAGCTAGAGTGTGAGAAACTTATATTGCTTTCATTCTTAACAGGACAAAACGGTGTGTAGTTTGATGGACGCTGATCTGCTGGGAACAGAGAAAGAAAGAAAGAAACAAACAAACAAAGAAAGAAGCAAGCAAACAAACAAACAAACAAATATCGTGAGGAAACGAATGAATGAATGAATGAATGAATGAATGAATGAAATGAATGAATAAATGAATGAATGAATGAATGAATAAATTAAATCAGAGTTAAAAAAAATAAGAAACAAAGAAAACATAATGGCTAGTGGAATTGTAACAGGGATATTAGGGGTTTAAACTCTCTAAGACCATAAACATTAGAATGATCACTTTGCTGAGTCTGGTGCATTTCCAAACACACATAAGGACACAAATGATTGCTGGTCTCTAACCATAAAAAAACACCACCATTGTTTTCTAACAGGGGGAACTCAAATATGAATGGTAAGACTGATATTCAAACATGTAATTATTGGCCATAGCCTGCCCCTACCATGCCCACAACAAAACACAGAAGTGTAACTGTGGATGGGAGAGAGAAAACACGAACATTGGTGTAGAGGTGTGTTGAAGAAGTCTAAGCGGTTCTCCTGTCCATACTTTGTCATCCCATACTAAGATCTGCTGAGTGTATAGCCTCTGGGTGTGAATGGTAGGGAACGTGGGCGCACAACGCTCTGATGAAATTGTTTGGGGGCACCATTTATGTCAAATAGATGGTGCTAACTTCCTCCCTGAGTGTTGATTTCATCGCTGCTCGTCGTGTACATCCCTGTCTGGTCAGGTAGGTTCTTGGGTCTGGAAGATATGCCCTGGGGAAGAGCTTGCTAAGCTCTGTGCATGTATCATATTTCATGTTAACGAGTAGAAAAAATCATGTTGCCAGAATATTAATTATGTTTTATTCTCCATATTATTATGGGTTTCTAGGTTTGTTGTAAGATCACTGTTTCAGTGTCATTGGTTATTGAAATTGTCATTGGTTATGTGAAATTACACACTAAATGATGTGACATACATACATACATACATACATACATACATACATACATACATACATATATATCCTTGATGGATCCTCAAGCATAGGCTCAAAGATTGTCCCCTACATTTTATACTGTTTGCATAATGCTTTTAGTTTTTCAGCAACTTTTTCTTCCTCTCCACACTTTCGTTTCGTTCCATTTACTACCCTCCGCTGGCTGCTTTGGAGGTGCTGTTGGATTCTTTTTTTGTACCCGTGGTGGTGAGAACAGCACAAAATTATGGACTGTGATGTGTCTCTATTTGACACCAAGAGCACAGACACAATCAGCCGTGTGTCCCCGATGAGTCCAATCCAGTGGACGAAAGGCCTAGGAGCAGGCAATACAAATAGATGCCTTCGAAGGGGAGTACGATGGGTTCCCTCAGGCAGCTAGTGAAGGGTTTCTCATATATTTATATTACCCCATTTTCTTCATCTTCAATTCTTTTTTTTTAATTCAAATCTTTGCCGAGTCATTATATATGACTGAGGAATTGTTAGCCTGCACCTGTTTTCTCCCACTACTTAATTGTTCATACATATATATATATATATATATATATATATATATATATATATATATATAGATAGAGAGAGAGAGAGAGAGAGAGAGAGAGAGAGAGAGAGAGAGAGAGCGAGAGAGCGAGAGAGAGAGAGAGAGAGAATTGCCAACCTGAGAAATCTTCCGCATAAAACGAATATTGGTGGAGATTAAACGGAACCATAACGCTGTGCAACGTGCTGGTTTTATTGTGCAACTGTGTTTCATCGCCAACATGCAGCAGGGATCTGTTCGGACCTTTCAGACACACACACACACACACACACACACACACACACACACACACACACACACACACACACATAAGCGCGCGCTCTCTCTCTCTCTCTCTCTCTCTCTCTCTCTCTCTCTCTCTCTCTGACCATCTAAGCTGTTTTAAAATCCTCTTTCTGTTCAAACTGCGCGATGTCATGCAAGATTTAGCGTTTGTCCTAGAAAGAACAAATCTGAAAGAGAATTTATACGGCTCCGCCGAAAAACATAGACAAACGAATCACAAGATCAATATCTAGTTTTGTCTTGTGATTCGTTTGTCTACGTTTTTTCGGTGGGATCTTATAATAAATCATCTTTCAAATTTGTTTAGATTCCCGCCTGCAGTCCCCTCACTCTGCGACTTGAAAGAACAGTTTCACAAATCATTGACCCGGAGTGTCCATCCCGTGATGGTCCATCTTTAGAACACTCCCCCCCCCAAAAAAAAAAAAACACGACTCCCACCCCAATACCCGTCTGCTGTCTCCCTTACCTCCATCCCTTCCTTCTCACCATTACTGTCTTCATTTCATTGCGTCCTTGACCCTAGTCTTCTCCCAGACCACACATAACTAGACGACTTCCGGTCTTTTTTTTTCCGCCCCACATTCAGCTCACCCCCGTCATAACAACCCTCAGCCTCTATTTCACATATTCATGAGGACATGAGACGAGCAGTAGAAGAGTTGCTATAGGCGTGTGTGGTTTGATGAGCACCAGCCTCTGTCTAGACTTCCAATCAGGCAGATATGAACGGTATCGTGTCTTCTGTCTGTGTCCAAGGAGAACTCATCTGATGACGAATAGGGAGAGTGGTATGGAGAGGGAGAGGTCAGGAATGGGAGGTCACTAGGGGGTGGGTAGAGGCGGAGGGTGATATTTAGCATTGTCGGTGAAGAAGCTATGTCGGGATGACACGATAGGTACAGGACTCGGGTAGAGTAGAGCATATCAGTTGCAAAAGTTATAAAGAAATGGAGTTAGTTCCGCCACAGATACAGACAAACATTACAGGAACACAATACATTTCAATCTCTTGCGTCTACTTCAGGCAAAAGCAAATGACATTGAGGACAATGAAAACGAAAAGAACGAGAAACCACTTTTTTTATATACTCGGCGCAAAATGCCAGTTGATGAACACACACACACACACACACACACACACACACACACACACACACACACACACACACACACATATATATATATATATATATATATATATATATATATATATATATGTGTGTGTGTGTGTGTGTGTGTGTGTATGTGTGTGTGTGTGTGTGTGCGTGTGTATTTTTTTTTTTGCTGCTTCCGATGTCGGAATCGACAGTTGGTATGGACTAAACGCAATTAAAATGAACGTATTTTTCATGGAGGTGGAAGAACGCACCGTCAACAAATATACAGATAGCAAGCCTAACCATTCAATACTTTCTTCCTTGATTCATGATGTATTCATGGACAATATTTTTACAATGCTCATGTACAGACCCACCCAGCAGATCCACAACATTTATCAGCTTCTCTTTGCGCCGTATAAAACACATTTATGCATAGATTTAACCACAAATATAGTTATATAAGTAATGCGTGCACACTTCCCCAGCTGTCTCTCTCTCTCTCTCTCTCTCTCTCTCTCTCTGTATATCTATATTCTAGCTGTGTTTCTTCCTACCGATCTGTCTATTTATCTATCTATCTATCTATCTGTACACACACACACAACACACACACACACACACACACACACACACACACACACACACACACACACACAGAGAGAGAGAGAGAGAGAGAGAGAGAGAGAGAGAGAGAGAGAATCGAGGAGAGAGAGAGAGTCGAGAGAGAACTAATGGAGATATCAGATATTAAGTCAGATAGTTTGTCTGCAGCTGCCCTGTCCTCATTATGATCAGTAAGTTCTCAAGTAAGCAGGCACTCAACACACACACACACAAAATTTATATCTCAATCTCTGTCTGCCTGTCTATCTACGTACCTATTCACCTATCTATCTATGTAATTTAAAAAGGAAATGAAAGGCAGGAGCAAATATGAAATAATTCAAAACAACATAACCTTTTTGTTACAAGAGGTCACGCTTGCTTAGCATCGTTTTTTGAATCAGGTCTCTATATCTGCGCTTTGGTATAAAAGTCTATAATTCCACATGTCGTTCCTTTCCAAACGTCACATGCACAGACGACGTAATAACACCTTTTTCATAGAGTTCCAGAGCTATCTCAGAAGTGTAAGAATCATCCAGAGTTTTCAAGACTTGTTTCTAGAATAGTTTATGCATTTTTCTCGATTGTTCTGCGTCATTTTTTCTCGAATTTTTTTATGAACACACCTAGTATTTTTATTGATTATTGTTCGCTGTGGTTCCAAAACAGACAGGGGTCCATGCATGTTAATGGGCAATGATAATTATGTCACAAAACCATGATATTTTTCCATTGTTCCATGTTCGTTGGTCGGCTGTGCTACTCCATTTTTTCTCAAACGTTCGATTCCATAAACTGTAAATATTGGAAGTTTCATGTGTTTGAGATGATTAGACTGTAGGTTGATTTAGAGGGAAAGGAAACGTCACAGCTCCAGAATCATTGTAATCGAAGTGACATAAATTATGGGTCTAATTTTCGAAGTTTTCGCTTTTAAACCTGTTACATACTTGATCTCTATTGCGTCTGCTTCTCATTCTATACAAATTAGAATCATTTTTTCTTTCCATTTACCCCATCTGCGTTTTTCCGTCCATTGATCTGTTAAAGAATCAGAGCTTTAGCTCTACTTCCTGGACCTCTGGTAGAATATCTCAGCATTGATTTATGTACAAAGAGGTGTCTGGCTAGGATTTCAAGTTCAGATCGTTGTGTTTGCGAATAAGGCCGTGACTGCGTTATTCTAGAGTTTGCGTGTACGTGCTTCAGCAATTCAAATTGGCATCAGCGTGTTTTTCTGACAATCACTAGAAAAAAAAATACATTAACGGACAAGAAAACAAACAAAAAAAAAACAAAAACAAAAAAGAAAAAAAAAAACCCACAGACAAATCAGAATGCTCAAAGGCTGCGACACTGCTTTTGTCTCCTGCGGGTAGAGGTCTGGCGTTTGATCCTCGCTAATACCGTTTCTGAAGCAACAGCTGAGGTTCACGTGAGTACACTAGATCAAGAGGATTGACGAAGTTTAATGACGAATGAAGTGGAATGGCGCGTGCTCTCAGCAAAGTCCAGTCTTTTCCCGCCTGAAAAATTACTATAGTTTAGCTACCGGGTCCATTTTTTTTATTAGTTATTTCTTTTTTGTCATTTGTTTCTTTCTTTAGAATGTATCTTTTTATAGGACTATTTTTCAGGATGTGACTTTTATAAAACTTGTGTGAACTTGATAACCCTAAAGAGTTTCTGTGTGGTTTGCTTAGGCTATATCAATAAAAGGAGAGGGAAAAATGGACACTACTCACTGTACGTCATACCTAATTGTTAGGGTCTGTATGCCGTCCATACGGGATGTAAAGCACTCAGCTAGTGTTCTGCGTCTACCAAAGTGTCAAAGAAAAAAACAAAAACATACCTGAAAAAAAAAAGGCCTGATTGACAATTGATGAAAACGACAAATAACATACAAAAAATATATGACAAATGAAATAATAATTAACAAGAATTGGAAATAGAAAAAAAAGCCTGGAAACCGAAAAAGCCATTAAAAAACAATCTCACCCAAGAAAGAAAAAGACACTAAGACACAGGCTCTATTGTCGATTTGAAAAGATGCGCCTGTCTTTGACCATTGCGTCCATTGTTCACATTTTTCTCGTGTGTGTGTGTGTGTGCGTGTGTGTGTGTGTGTGTGTGTGTGTGTGTGTGTGTGTGTGTGTGTGTGTGTGTGTGTGTGTGTGTGTGTGTGTGTGTGTGTGTGTGTGTGTGAGAGAGAGAGAGAGAGAGAGAGAGAGAGAGAGAGAGAGAGAGAGAGAGAGAGAGAGAGAGAGAGAGAGAGAGAGAGCGTGCGATATTCATCGTAGATTTTCCTTGCAACGAAGGTTCGATTTTCTTGAAAAAGGAAATTGCCATGTAAAACAAATACATATATTTTAGTCCCATCTTGCGCTATTTAAGTGGATGAAGATACGTGATTGCTCGATCATTTTCGTTGTCCTGAGTGTTTGTATCTTGCCTGAAGAAGGCCTAAGAGGTCGAAGCGCGTCGTGTTTGTCTTGTGATTCGTTCGTCTACGTTTATTTTGGCGGTGTGCTCTTACTAACATTTGAAATTTATATTCTTTTACGTAAAAAGACCAACACATCAAAACCATACATAGACATCGCCGGATACACCGTTCAAATAAAAGGGAAAAAGGGAAAGGGGGGGGGGGGGGGGGAGGGGGGGGGAGAGAGAGAGAGAGAGAGAGGAGAGAGAGAGAGAGAGAGAGAGAGAGAGAGAGAGAGAGAGAGAGAGAATATTAAGTATGATTATACCTTTTTTAATTTTTTATAAACATTTTATTTTTTCTCTTTTTGCATAAACAGTGTATAGGCATACGATCATCAGCAAAGTTGGCAAATACAACAGTATAGACACACATACAAGCACCAGGAAATTTGACAAAATACAAATCATGCAATTGTAAATAAAGCAGAGAACATATTATTTCTACACTTAGAAAGTTTTGTAAATTACTCAAATATAGGTATATGTATATACGCCATCGTGCTAGTTAGTTCTGCTGAGACATATTTATACCACTGTCATATTTTTCAATATCATATCTTTTTTTTTCAAATATACAGTTTAATGTTGAAGATTGAGATTGTGTTTCTTCAACCTTATATTTGTAAAAAAAAAAAAAGCTAACAGCATAATAAAGTCAAATGTACTGTCTGTGATGTAATGGTGATCACATCCGAATAAAATTACCTTTTCTGTTAGTAATAGGTTTGTGTTAGCACACTTTACGTTTACCGAATCCTGAAATGCATTCCAAAAGTTTTTTTTCGCTCGATCGCATGGCCAAAAAATATGGCGTATTGTTTCTTTTTGGTCATGACAAAAGAAGCATTTGTCAGAGTCAGTTATGTACATTTTGTGTAACATTACGTTTGTACCTAAAATTCTGTGAATCAATCTCATTTGGAACCATTTTGATTTAACATCTTTTGTATGTCCAGTCTTGTTAAATGCTTTGTGCCAGCACACTTCAGATCCAAGTTTATCTCTCCACTTGCCACACCATTTTGGTTCAGTTATATCTTGCGTTAAATTAAGACATGATAATAATAGCTCGCTCCTCCAGAAGCTGAAGAAATAGTTGTTAATTATTTGTTTGAATAAGTCCAGGTCTTTTATGTTAGCTCCAATTTAATTATACCTTGTTTCCAATTGGTAAAAATAAGTCTCAGATCTCCCAGTGCATGTATTCCAACATGGAAACTAAACATTCCACCCAATTTTCAAATCTGCTAAAAGCAACCCAAATACGCCGTGCCCTTGAGCACAGGCCGATACTCAAAAAGGACCAGGAGATCACCAGTAAGGCAGATAATGAACATACATGGCAAAAGAAAACCAACAACAAAATCTTGGTAGAGAGACATGAATGAATATGGCAGGTTTCGTGTACTCCTTTCTCAGATGATGGAGATATGTTGTACAGCTGAATGCACCCCGGGCCATTTCCACACACACACACACACACACACACACACACACACACACACACTGACAACGGCCCAGGTGATCACCAAAGAATTGATAATGACTCTCAGTGACATCACAGAAGAATGCAATCATTATAGAATGTCTGTAAAGCACAGACCCACGGACCCCCGCCCTGAGTCTTTGTAGTTCCCTCCCACGTTTGATACTTTGGGTTGTCCAAATGATCCAGTCTTGTGCACCTCCAGCCAAAACAGCTGGAGTGAAACATCAAAATTATCACATTGAACTGAAGCCTTTACTTTACATTCTTGACTTGCTGTCGAAGGACGCGTGCCACAGTGTAAAAGATCATTTTATATCCGATTATGTCAGTGTATTAGTTTCTCTGCAGAATAAATTATGTAAACTGAGCAGATCGGAATCATATCATGCCAATCGATTCTTGCGGTTCAAGTCTAGAAGTCAGTAACTGGTTCTACTAAAAGGTGTAAAACTGGAGAGAGAAAAAAAATGCAACAGTGACAAGAGATACACTTTGTCTATTTCCATTCGTGCGTGATCACATGCACAACCTGAAATATGAAAGGGGAAGGGGAGGTAAAATGTACGTGGGTCAAATGTAAATGAAGAGAGATAAAGATTAGTGCTGAAGAACAAAAGGGTATTGCATTCGATCAGCTAAAGAGGCTCTTTGTAGAGAGTCAAAGGTTGTGTACAAGGTGTGTACAATGAGCCTGAATTGCCAGATTATACGTGGAGTGTGTGAATGAAATGAAGAAATGGAAGCAAAAATGTTAGTTGGTAAGAGGGGGAAGGGAACTGAAGAGGGAGAGGTGTTGTGAAGGAGAGTATACAGAGTTGGTCCTGGAAAAATGCATATGTGCACTGCCAATGACCTACGTAAGAAAACTGTTACAGTTCGAAATTAACAAGACCACCAGATTCTGCAGCTTCAGCGGGCCAGATTTTGCTCATAAATGGAAAGATATGGTATGTGGCTGGATATATTTGCATAGACTTATCTTAATTTTATATCTCAGAATGATGAATTGATTGATCGATTGTTCGATTGCTTGCTTGCTTGCTAAATTCTACTTTTTCTTTCTTTCTTTTTTTCTTTACTTGTTTGTTTATTTGTCTGTTCATTTATTATTCATTTATTATTATTTTCTTTTTTTCTTTCTTTCTGCATCTATCAATTTATTATTCTTTTCTTTTCAATTGATTGATTGATTGATTGATTGATTGATTGATTCATTCATTCATTCATTCATTCATTCATTCATTCATTTTCCTTTACAGTTTGATTAAAATTGTATCGTACGATCTTGATTAATTCTGCAGCTGACTATTGCAGTAGTTGCATAAAACACTAGAAGCAATAAAAACAATGTCGACGACGACGACAACAAAAGCAAAGATGATGATGATGATGATGATGATAATAATCATCATCATCATGAGTAGTAGTAGTAGTAGTAGTAGTAGTATAATGATAGCAATAATCGTAACAATTATAGTAGTAATTATGATATTGATAATAATAAAAATAATAATAACAATAATGATGATGATGATGGTGATGATGATGATGATGATGATGATGATGATCATCATCATCATCATCATCATCATCATCATCATCATCATCATCATCTTTATCATCAGCGGCAGCGGCAACAGCAGCAACATCGTCATAATAATAATAATAATAATAGTGATAGTAATGATTATTATTGTTATATAACAATAATAAAAAAAATGCATCTTTACTGCTCACATTATTTGACATCAATTCAATTTTGCAGTGTAGAAAGTGTTACAGGTTGACTAACATTTTTCATGAAATTGTTGTGCCACAAACAGATTCATTTTCTTACCACATCATTTTGTCAAGTTTAGTTCCACTGGTGTGGGACAATGGCGATGTCAAGGTTTACTACAGTACAGACACACTCACAAGGACACACATATCGCCCACTGCAAGTAAGTGATACTCGTGTTGTTGATAGATCTGACAAGCCAAAGCATGTCTCATCATGTTCAGTGGTCTTTATTCGTGCAGGGTTGGCATCCCGCTCTCCAACAGTGTTTTCAATCCAATGCAACATTCATCTTTGCTCAGACCCAACGATCAGAGCGAATCGTGTTTGCTCCAAGTGATTAACGTGAGCACTTGATGACATTCAAACAGATAAAAAATGTGTGGCTGTTTGACAATAATAAACGCACAGCAGCTTCTCACTTCGTGGCACTTTGGATAAGGACGGGGTCAAGACAGCAATATGTCAACAAAGGCCCCATTTTTAGGTTGAAACATTCAATTTGATTGCACATTCTCTCTCTCTCTCTCTCTCTCTCTCTCCTCTCTCTCTCTCTCTCTCTCTCTCTCTCTCTCTCTCTCTCCAAAACAGAATATATCATCTCTCGTTTCTATGCCAAAACAGAATAATGACGTTTTCTATGCACAAAAAGAAAACCTATACATATGGCAGTAGGCAAAATTCTCCCCTCGTATACATCGAAGGCAGGCATGCCTCCTGTCGTGATTCCATGGCCAACCTACATTTATGTCCATGACCACAGGTAAGATTGGCATGTATCTTACCATGACCGCATGTCCAAGATCATCTTCCAGGGTACAATGTAGGGTGGTATCAATCGTACCATAACCTCTACTGAAAGCCAGATGTCAGGAGTCCCGAGGAGGGTGGTGTGTGTTTCCCGTTCAAACTTCCTGTCTGGTATTATCGTAGAAGGTACTGATTTTTTTTTTCTGGTATGCGAAGAGGTTTCTTACACACGCTGCTTTAGCACATAACACTTATTCATGTACGAATTCTTCTTGCGTGTGCATGTAACATTTAGGAATTATGAATTCCCTCTTCATTCGCTCGGGTTTTTATTAGACGACCACTAGATTTAAGATCTTTTTGTACCCCCCTGCCACCAAGGCACGATATAGAAGATGTTTTGATGTGAATGGGATTGAACTCATCGCTGTTCCTCTTAAAACATCAGCAGCTTTGAAGCATCTTCTTCACTGATTCTAGACCCTGTCAAATCGATTACGATCCAGTTTTTGTTTGTGTACCCAGTGTTCCCTTGCCCACCTAAGCCCAGCTATCTCTGGGTTGAGCATCATCCACATAGTTTGGTCTTGAATGGGTCATTTCGGGCAATGGAAAAAAAAATCATGTTTGTGGAACAAAAAAACAACAACAACAAAAACAACAACAAAAAACAAAAAAAAACCCGAAAAAAAACAAAGGGACATTGTCTGATCGAGAGACCTCCACCCCCTCTCTCCCCCGTCCCCTCCTCAGGCTGCAGGCTCTCTGAAGACCCATTCATTTGGACAGGGGGTGATGTTTTCCTCAGCCGCAAGCAGACCCAGAGGGTGCCTTTTATCAACGGTGCATCGAATGCCACTCTCTAATGGCACAGAAAGGTGGAGTTCCCTTTCTTCTTTCATTCAATCTTTCTGTCTTTTTCCCCTTCTTTTCTTTCCCGGTTTTCCTCCCTTCTTTCTTATTCTTCTTTCTTTCTGTGCTTCAGTTGTTCAATATTACAGAATCGATTCGTCAAAAATATCGAGCTGTTTTCTTATTTACAAATGGATAATAAAGTAAGTGGTTAAATGTGTCTCCTAATATCATTATCAGTATTTTTATAATTATCATTACTAACATTATTGTTTACCATCATCATTATCATCCTTAGTTGGGTTGCATAATGGTGGTGATGTTCTTATTGTTACGATTCCTTGCGCGTATTTATCCTTGGATGAAAACATGAGAAAACACACACACACACACACACACACACACACACACACACACACACACACACACACACACACACACACACACACACACACACGGGTACACGCACAGACACACATATACACATCAACACACACACACACACACACACACACACACACACACACACACACACACACACACACACACACACACAGGCACATGCACAGACACACATATACACATCACACACACACACACACACACACACACACACACACACACACACACACACACACACACACACACACACACACACACACACACACACACGGGTACGCACAGACACACATATACACATCAACACACACACACACACACACACACACACACACACACACACACACACACACACACACAATCGTTTTCAGTCGCAGTCTTTAATGTAACCGGACCAGCTATTCTGGAAAAATGAAAATAACAGACCAAAAGGACAGCCATAGACATGTTTGTCATGGTATGAACAGACTTTGATTTAAAGCAAACAAGAGATTACACACTGAAGTAATAAGAAAATCAGATCTTCTGTGCAGAGAATGTTCAGTTTTCTCGAAAAAGGAAAGCATTGCATAGAACGATTACAGATTGTTTAGCATGAAAATAAACATATCAAATATAAAAATGAGGCATTGTTAGATAAAACGTTTAAAGAAAGGGAATGAAATAAAAACAGGTAAAAAGCCCTTATGAATCAAAGTCTGTATTGAGGTTTGAACATACCTTGTTTGTAAGTGTCACTGAACACACGCACAATGCATATGACTTGAAACTTTTTGCATACCTCTATGGTTATCTCTTTGACAGTTTACTGACGCATGTTTGATTAAGTCAACAGGCTGATGGGTACCAAACAATGTAAGTGCGATTTTAATTTTAAGTATATGTAATGTATTTTCCAACTGCTAAAACATCTCATAACCCATGTATCCCAATGCGAGAACTTAATATTCTGTTCAAAAATCAAGTCCATAGAAAGCAAAACCTAAACGTTGTGTGCTTAAAGCACAAACCATAATCAAAATAGACCAGCTGGTCACCAGAAAGGCAGAAATTCAGAAAACGAACATTCATTGCAAAGCACCCCCCCCCCCCCAACAAAAACAAACAAAAAGAAACAAACAAAAATATGGTTAGGGAGGCAGAAATGAATGTATCAGTTTTCTAGTACTTAATTGCTAAAGAATGGAGATGTGTTGTATGGCCAAATGCATCCAAGGTCATAACCAAAGAGGTTTTTAATCAAACTCAGTGACAATGAAAGGTGTAAGTGTATTGTATAACTGAAAGCGACCCAGGGCATTACCACAGGATTGATATAATGACTCTCAGTGACAGCGAATGAGAATGCATTTATTATGAATGTCCGTGAACCACTGACCCATAGACCCTGTCCTGCATCGTGTAGTCCCCTCCCACCTTTGATGTCTTGAGTGGCCGAAATGATCCAGTCTTGTGGACCTCCAGCAAAAACAGCTGGAGGGAACTTCTCGGTCACTGCATTGTACTGTTGCCTCAGCTCTGCCCACTGGACTTGCTCTCAAAGGATGCGTGCCATAGTGTGAAAGAATTTCATTTTCTGTTCTGTGGGCTTCTTACTTTGTCTGCAAGATAAATCATACACGATTATTCAGATCAGTATCACATTATGTCAGTCTATTCATGGGATGGCAAGTCAAAATGCCATAAACTGTTTTACAAATAGGTTTAAACAAATAAAAAAAAAATGCCGAAGTTAACAAGAGAGACAATTTGTCTAGCTCCATTCATGTGTGATCACACACACACACACACACACACACACACACACACACACACACACACACACACACACACACACACACACACACACACACACACACACACACTATCTGACTATGAAAAGGAAGGATGGAGGGCAAAATGTACGTGATTTGTTTCACTTATCTGGTGGGAGGTAGGAACGGGTGGGTGGACAAAAGAGTGTTAAAGATTTATGATCAGACCCGACAACAAGAGCACATATTAACGGTTATGTTTTTACAGTCGTTCTTAACATCGAAGACCAAACTACGTGCATACTGTACTTCAATACAAGATCTAAAATACGTCACATAAGAACTGTCCTGTATCCCCTTCCCTACTGCTCCTACTCCTTGTCTTTCCCATACCCCCCCCCCCCTCAACCTACTCCTAAGCCTAAACAATAACAACATCAACAACAACAAAGAAAACAAACCCTCGAAATCCGAACAAAGCAACAACAACAAGAAAACGAAGGAACCAAGTCTTTGCAGCTTCCTGTACTTCAGGAAACACGGCTGAAAAGAAGCAGAATAGGAAGTTCGTAATGATCCTTCACGCCCTACCCACTACCCGGCACTCCCTCCCCCTTCCACCTTTGTTTTGATGGCTGACTTCTAGGGGGACTCCCTGCCTCCAAGAAAACCTCTTTCTTTTCATGGCTCGCTCAATCACCTTCCTAGCGCTCCTGTCTTGGACTAGGCTGGCTGCTAGTCCCGTCCAGGAGAGACAAACGCAACCACCGCTTGCAGCACTTTCTCCATTTCTGCCTCCATCTCTTTGCCTGCTATTTTCTGTTTGCATCTCTCTCCTCTCTCTCTCTCTCTCTCTCTCTCTCTCTCTCTCTCTCTCTCTCTCTCTCTCTCAGTCTCTGTGCTGTTATAGCTGCTAATGGCGAGGACATCACGATACACTGGAGACAGTGGTGTTGAGCACAGACTGCAAGTGTCCCACTGAAACGGGCATTGACCGTGGGAGTTTGTGGATAGTGGATAA
>JADBJO010002481.1:158423-160923 GCA_016801955.1 Conus betulinus
TAGGGTCAGACTTGGGTCGGGTGCTTTAGGCGGCTAATCCCCTTCTCTCCCCCCCCCCCCCCCCCCCCTCCGTCCCCTTGTCATTTACGATGCTTTTTGGTGCATATTGTATTTCATTTATTGTTTTTTCTCTTGTTCATTTCATTTTTCATATGCAACACACCCACTACACACAATCACACACCCCTCTCACTCTCCTTCCCCTCCCTGTCCTCTTCTCTCTCTCTCTCTCACCACTCTTCCTCTACTTTCAGTCTCTCTCTCTCTCTGTGTCTCTCTCTCTCTGCCCTCTCTCTCTTCCCCCTCTCTCCCCCCCTCTCTCTCTCTCTCTCCCCTTTTCCTCCTCCTCGCTTCACTCTACCCTCTTTCCTCGTGCTCTTCCTCGAACACTACTCACCCTCTCTCCCACTGCCCCTCTTTCAATTTCATTCACCACTTTGGCTTCACAAGGGGAGTATTGTGCATGTTAATGTCTGTACTGTTTTCATTGTCTTGTCGCTGAGGAAGGCTTATTGCCGAAAATTTCTTGTCTTGTTTTGTGTCGTTCATTAAAGTGCGTTACTTCACACTTTGTTTTGTGTGCTTTTTCTGCTTTTTCGTCGTATGTGGTCATTGCAAAAAACCTGCTTTCCCCATGTCAATCAAGCGAACAAGATGAAACGAAATTCATGTGTAGAGTCGTTTTTGTATAGTAACTAAACTGAATAGTCAGTTTTATGTGACTGTTGCAATACTGATTTCTTAAATCCATTGATAACCAGACGATCTTTTCTCTGTCCAGATCCAGAAGACAAAATAAAGCTGTTTACACATTTCTCGCTGACGGCTAGTAATCACAGCTTTTTGGTTTCTTTTCTTCCCCTTAGTTATATTGAGAAGCCTCAAGTACGCGTTGTGTAACGTATATTTACGTGAACTTGGAACACCAATTTTGAAACTGCTTTTGAGCATTTGTTAGACATGGCTGTGGGCCAGCTTTTGCGAAAAATATGCATTTCTTCCGTAACATTCAATGATTAATATACATTGCTGCTAAGCGGTGAAAAACAATCTTGGACTTGAAGATTCTCACATTTGAAAACGACGTGTTGGGCATGTACACCTTTGCTCTCTTCCGTTCGTTTCCCCATTTTCTACCTCTAACACACTCTGCAAGTTTTCTTGAAAATCTGTATGTTGTGTTATATAGATCGAGCAACTCTCGAAAATCTCTTGCTGTTATTTCAAGGCTTAAAACGTTTAAAAATGTTGACCATTTTACGTCTTCATTCCATGTGTATATTTCAATGATGCTTTTGTTTCCATTTCCTGACGCTTTTATTCCTCAACTTTGCCTGTTTGGAAATAAAAATTGAAAAACGAAAATGACAATGATGAAGTCAAGTCAAATGTTCAGAGCCCCGCCGAGTGCGAAGACCCCTCAGGATGGCAAACAACTTAAATGCCGATGTAAGGAAAGCAGCAATAAAGAGAAACATTCTTCCTAATAACAGCAGAACTAACAAAAGCAGGCAAATAATTATGATGATGATGAAGTCGAACATGATGAAGACAAAGAGAATAAACAAACTGACATACGCACCCATCACCCCAGTCTTGCTCAGATATGACAGAGAGAATGGACAAGGAAACGAAAACATGAAGCAAAGCACTGAGAGAGAAGAGAGATGAGAGAGAGAGAGATGACGAGATCGAGAGAGAAGAGAGAGAGGAGACGGGGAGGAGGGAGGAGGCGGAGAGAGAGAGGGAGGAGAGGAACGAGAGGAGAACGAGGGAGAACGGGAGGAGAGAGGAGAATCAGAGGGGGAGAAGAGGAGAGAGAGACGAGAGAGAGAGCGGAGCTTGTCGAGAGAGAGAAAGGTGAGAGCGGGAGAACTGTTGAGAGGAGATCGAGTGGGAGGATCGGAGAGGAGATGGAGTAAAAGTGAGGAGAGACGCAGAAACTGTTCGGTCAAAGGTAGATCGAGGGGCATATCAAAAGGATAGGGTGGTGGTCAGTGATGAGCATGAGGGTGATTGGCTCACCCTGATAACAACCGTCGCCGACCAAGTTCATTCCGGGCAGAGCGGCTGAGTGGATGGGTTGTCCCCTATCTTGATGACCTAGATCTGCTGTGACGGAAATTCACCTACCGACGATTTATTGAGAGTGATAAGTGAAGCAACAAGGCCGTCTCTGAGTAACAGACACAGAGACGGCCTTGTTGCCTCACTTGTCACTCGCAATAGATGGTCGATTCATTTCTGTGTTTGCTTGTTTATTTGTTTGTCTTTTCTAAATCGAATGACGTGCATTGAAGAGAGAGAGAGAGGACGAGCCAAGAGAGGGCGTAACGAGGAGCGAGGTGGACTGAAGCGAGGAGAGAGAGGCGACGAGAGAGAGAGGACTGAGAGATGGTGAGACGAATGTGAGTGCCTAGCACTTTGTGTGTGTGTGTGTGTGTGGTGTGTGTGTGTGTGATGTGTGTGAATGCAAATGCATTCAAGAGAGAGAGAGAGG
>JADBJO010002481.1:173423-175923 GCA_016801955.1 Conus betulinus
TGTGTGTGTGTGTGTGTGTGTGTGTGTGTGTGTGTGTTAGTGTGTGTTAGTGTGTGTGTGTGTGTGTGTACGTGTGTGTGTGTGTGTGTGTGCGTGTGTATGTGTGTGCGTGCGTGCGTGCATTCGTGCGTGCGTGCGCGCGCGCGCGTGTGTGTGTATGTGTGTGTGCGCGCGCGTGTATGTGTGTGTGTGTGTGTGTGTGTGTGTGTGTGTGTGTGTGTGTGTGTGTGTGTGTGTGTTTTTTGTTTTTTTCTCGGTGAGAGTATTTCCACCCCACTAAGAAGATACATTTAACAAATATATTTATTTATATCTCTCCTTAAACAGACAGGCACCTCTTCGTAGAAGTGGTACAAGTATCCATTGATGGAGATACTTTTTCTGGAAATAACACGAAGTTTGATCGAGTCGAAGAGAAAAAAAAACAAACAACAACAACAACCAAAAGCAACAACAACAACAAAGCTTGGAATGTGAATGATCGTATTGCCACCAGAAGTGCTGGATCGTTAGAAAAACTCATTTTTTTTCAAAAGCCCAGCCCAGGTAGATAACAAGTGTCGTTTGTTAGGTGTCTGTTTCTGAACCGCAGCAGGTGCTTTGGCTGTTTTGCGTGGGCTCGATCTGTCTTGCAGAGGCTGACTTCCTTTTTTGAATCAGTGATACACGACGATCTATCTGTCTCTGGGTGCGTGGTGTTGTTCGGAGGCAATTTTCTAAATCCAGTAATCCAGCGGGGTTTGGTGTCAGACTGCTGAAAGCAGATATCATATTCGTCATTAGCAGAAAAAATATTGTGCGTAGTATGAGGAATATCGGTTTTCTATGAAGATGGAAAGAAAGAAAGATGACGAAAGAAAGAAAGAAAGAAAGAGAAAAAAAAGAAACAACGATAGACAGATAGACAGACAGACAGACAGACAGATAGATAGATAGATAGATAGATAGATAGATAGATAGATAGATAGATAGATAGATAGATAGATAGATAGATAGAGCTAGAAAGGAAGGAAGGAAGGGAATTTTCTTCATCTTCATTTTTTTTCCTCTAAAAAAAAAATCAGAGAAAGAAAGAATCAAAGAAAAGCACACTGGCTGTTGATAAAAAAAAATGCATAGTAGATTGGTGTAGTTGTGACTAGGATGACACAGGTTCAAACCGCAAAACACCATCATCGTTAAGACCGACGTTTAGAAAGGCCGTTTCTGTGTCTGTCTGGTGCATTTACGGCAGTAGATGATAGGGGAAACAACACGCTCTAGCTCTAGCCAATTTAAACAAACAAACTAAAAAAATTAAAAAAAAAAAAAAGAATCTTGTTTCTACTGAAGGGAAATTGAAAAATGAGCAGAAAGAAGCTGAAGGAATTAGCAAGTTTTCCTTTCATACATTATACTGGATCACGGGATTTGCTGAATTCAGTTCGCGATTAGCATTCAAACAAATGGTTGTTGTTCATCGCTTCACCATGTGCTGGTTTGGCCATGGCACATTATGCCCCGTCAATGCATATATGCCCCGTTCTCATGTTAAAATCATAAGCAAACTTATTTCCGTGTTTATGTCCATGGTGAGCTCGATCCAAAGTGATTAACAGTACAAAGCGCGTGGGCACTTGTAGGGTGTACATACTCCTGAGGCAGACACTCATTGACTTTGGTTCGGGCAGGCAAAGTTGAAAACGAAAAAGTGTGATCAATTGTCACACCAAGGATGCGTGCAGAGGTAAAAAAAAAGGGAATTAATGAGTCGTGTGAAAGCACAAGATGATGGAAGTAAAGAATGACTCAAATACGTGGGTGAAAAGGTGAACATCCTATCAGTTTCGCTTTAGTTTTCTTTGAATTTACTGTTCATCATCCAGTTTATGATATATTACACACGTGGCTGTGTGTCGGGAAATATGAGTGAGGGAAGCAGGAATATTGACCCCAAAAAAGTCGTCAGAGAAGCTATGATGGAAAAGAAAATATCTATTCACTAGGATGGAGACCAGATGTGGGTAGAAAATATAAACAACAGGTTTGAGCACTAAGCCCTGGGGTACACAGTCCGTGACTGGAGTTCGGCAGGGAACTGAACCATTGACAGACAACACGATGACTGTCGGTGGTGACTGACACCAGCTGAAGACTACCTTAGAGAGACCAAAGGAGTTATGCAAACAGGTAAGGAGAACAGAATGGTCTGTAGTATCAGAAGCTGCAGAGAGGTCTAGTAATGTGACAAGAGATATGTAGTTGGTATCAGTCAGTAAATCATAGCATGTGTGTACATTGTGGATGTGTGTGTGTGTAGTGTGTGTGTGTGTGTGTGTGTGTGTGTGTGTGTGTGTGTGTGTGTGTGTGTGTGTGTGTGTGTGTGTGTGTGTAGCAGGTCTTTAGACACTTAAAAAAACAGCATTTCCTTTTCAGATTTGTTTTTGTCGCTACACAGACTATGCAATGTCAGCTCATTGTCAAAGTGCTTCTGAACGGTGGTCGTAAATGTTGGTGTTTT
>JADBJO010002481.1:180923-188423 GCA_016801955.1 Conus betulinus
GGGAACCGTGATATCTGGGAACGCGTTCCCAGATTTACTGCGATATCTGGGAACGCGTCCCCAGATTTCCTGAACTTCCAATCGTGAAATCTGGGAACGCGTTCCCAGATATCACGGTAAATCTGGGAACGCGTGTGAAAAAAAATAAAATGACAAGAAGGCCAAAGATCTCAATTGCACCTTGATCTCAATTGTTTCCTTCCTTATATCGTCGAAAAATCCATTCTTTTTCGTCTTCTTTGTGCCCTTCTGAGCTCTGAAAGACCACGTTCCGAGATATCACGGGCCTCCCCAGATATCACAGCACATTTTGGGAACGCGTTCCCAAAAAACTCTGTGATATCTGGGAAGCCTTCCCAGATATCACATTCCCAGATTTCACGCGACACCGGAAATGAGTTTGACAGAACGCCGTGCAGGCTGTTGGTGACTTGATTTCCCCTCTGTCCTAATCACAACCAGTAACACATTCCTCGCAGTGTCGGCAGCCAATGGGGATGCCCGTCGCGTTCAGTCTTCCTGCACAAAGTGTGATAGTAACCATCGCTTCCACACCGTCTCCATCCACAACCCTCGTTCCTCCCTGCGTTGTCTGCAGTGATGATAGTGCTTCTGCCGCAACAAGCAGTAACATATGCATTCTGCTCATGGTACATATTTCAATATCAATCATCATCGCCCGCCCCACCTCCATCCTCGGCCACCTCTGATATCTTCTTCGAGGAGGCAGGGGATAGCAGAAAGATTCACACACCATTATATATCTTCTTCGAGGAGGCAGGGGGATAGCAGAAAGATTCAACAACATACTATTCACCAGTTTGCAAGAAAAGATGAGATGTGCCAGGGAATAGGAAAAAGAGAAATCAGCAGTAATGATAATGATTGCCATCAACACACAGTACGGTTCCGTTTTTGGTCAGTCTGATAATCAAATGTCACTTCTACCACAACTCACCGATCACTCTCTCTCCTCTCTCTCTCTCTCTCTCTCTCTCTCTCTCTCTCTCTCTCCTCTCTCTCTCTCTCTCTCTCTCTCTCTCTCTCTCTCTCTCTCTCCTCATATTTCCTGTGTTTGTTTGTCTGCTGGTCTGTGTTTCTCTTTTTGTATGTTTGTTTTCTCTACTCTTGTGTCTATGTCATCGTTCTCTCTATGGCTCGTTTACTCAATGCATTGGTGGCTTCACCAAAAAGATAGAAGGGTCTATAGTTAAATGGTTAGAGTGTTTGCCAGTGGAGATGACGGTCATGAGTTCGAGTGGGTCGGATGTTTGCTTGAAAATCCTCTCCACCAGCGGTGAATGAGTACCTAATTCACTTCAGCGAAAGCTCAGGGCGACGTAAAAGAGAGGGAAAGGGGTCCGCTTTCCATTACGCCATTCTTTAGACACAGTGAACCTGTGGTGATTGGCTGAGGAAAACGTCATCTTTTTTCTTGTGTCTGTTTGTTCGCGTGTTTATTTGTTTGTTTAATACTAGTTTAATTTATCTACTCAGCCTCCAATAACTCATTAGCACGAATAACGCAGTGCATCGGGACGAATGATGATTGCTCATGATAGCAAGTCCTACAGAAATGCAGTGAAAACAGCATAAATGAGATATACGTAGCAATTCCTTTATTGCGAAATGTGTGAAGACGGTGTTTGTGGTATAACATTAACATTTTCATCTTCCTTTTCTTGCATTAAAAAGGAAATAAGCAGAAATTAAATCTTTCAATCCATACCAGGTTTCTACTTTTCCTTATAGCAAAAGCAGTTTTACTTTCACTCGTGATCTGACCGAAACGTCGGACCCAACATTCCTACGACCTTGGTTAAGGTCTGCGCTCCCTCAAATGTCTCTCCTCCTGCTGTCACTGGGCTGAAGTGCTGTATGATGTGATGCATGTAAGATGATTTTGTTGCTGTTTAATATTGCTATGTACGGATTACGTCTAGATGCTCATCAAGTCAAGTCAGCCGATCGATGACAACAAAAATTTAAGATATGTTTTTTTTTTTCAATTTGTGTAAAAGAATAGAAAAAGAAAAAGAAAAATTCAGCAGCAGAAACTTAACATAAACCAAGATCGTGTCATATTAGGACCCATAAGACAGCACAGAGATTTCGAAGGGGTCAGATTAGGCATGGGGAAAAAAAAAAAGTTACCCCCACCCTCACACACACACACACACACACACACACACACACACACACACACACACACACACACACACACCTCTCTCTCTCTCTCTCTCTCTCTCTCTCTCTCTCTCTCTCTCTCTCTCTCTCTCTCTCTCTCTCTCTCTCTTCCCTCAGATGCAGTGCAGTAAGACACGCTCTGACTAATCTTGTTCCTTTGCACGATCTCGGGGATTAAGTGACTGGAGGTTCATTCTTCCTTTTTTTTTTTTCTTTTTTTTTTTCTTTTTTACATGTAGACATTGACTAACGCTAAGGAACCTGACACTAGAGTGTGACAGCACGCACCAATTTAATGGACGAGGACTTGGAATCCCCTGTGTGTAGCCCTAACGTGGAGGAGATCAGTGTTGACCCAGAGGAAAGCCAGGAAATGATGCCTGCACGCCAGCTCGTGAGTATGTGACAGACCACCAGACAGATACAGACTTGTGAGGAACGCGGTTCCTCTTCATTGACACCGTTCTCCCTTCACCGCATTCAGGATGGTATAATATGCGTCGCTGCTGCTGCTGCTGCTGTGTGTGTGTGTGTGTGTGTGTGTGGTGTGTGTGTGTGTGTGTGTGTGGTGTGTGTGTGAAAGAGAGTGTGTGAGAGAGAGAGAGAGGAGAGAGAGAGAGAGAGAGAGAGAGAGAGAGAGAGAGAGAGAGAGAATGAACTGATTAATCTTCATCATATCTCCTGAAAGAGAGAGAGAGAGAGAGAGAGAGAGAGAGAGAGAGAGAGAGAGAGAGAGAGAGAGAGAGAGAGAGAGAGAGAGTGTGTGTGAGTGTGTGTGTGTGTGTGTGTGTGTGTGTGTGTGTGTGTGTGTGTGTGTGTGTGTGTGTGTGTGTGTGTGTGTGTTGCAGTATTTGATCTTTTCTTCTGCTCTTACAATGTCATTAAACATTGTTGCCTCCAAGACATGAATCGTTTCAGCTCTGAATTTTTTTTTTTTTTTTTGCTCTCTGTGCCTTTAAATAATGTTGGAAGCTCGTTACTGTTTGCAGCTGACATTTTTTTTCCTAGTCTCTGTGAACATGTTCCTTATTTTGGTGGGATCCTGTGTCTGTTACAAAAACGTTTAAAATGGTTTGGAAACTGTCATTGTTGGCAGGCTCTAGCATTGTACAACGAAGGAAACTGCAGTACGCTCTCTTACATTATCTGCATATTTTGTTCTTGGCATGAGCACCACACCAAAGAAAAAGGCATAGAGACACGCACTAAGGGAACGTCCTTCTTCTTCTGTCTCGTTCACTCCCTTCAGATGTCCACTCCAGCAGCGTGGATGTAGTCTGTTGTTCTCCTTAGTTCGTCCAGTGTACCCATAATACGCTCACTGTCCAGCACAGTTGGTAATGGCTAAAACCTGGTCTGCTTCTGCATGACTCGGGTAGGTCCACAGGATGTGTTCTGCAGTCACGTGTCTCTCCTCCACAGGACCACACCTGTATGACCGATGCCGGATTCAGTGTACATGTGGTGGTGTGAAAGGTTGTGGGCGAGTTCTCAGATGGAAGATGTTCACCTGGTCGCATCGCCGTTGAAGATAGAAGCTGCCGTTTTAGATTATGGTCGAGATGCTGGAGATGCCATCTCTTCGTTGATATGTCTTCATCATTATACACAAGATTGTTAGTTTGCTCCTTTCGTGCACCCTCCTTGAGTAATGAGCCAAGCACTCAAGACAGGCTTTACGCAGTTCTGTTCAGTCGTGCTTGCTGTGCACTTTCCTTTTGACTTAAAAGATGCCCAGTGCTCACGGACAGAGGATATGTAAAGGTAATAAGACTGTGAGAGAATGTAGGATGCAACGATGTAAAACCACACGTGAACTAAATAACGAAGAAGGCATACAAAAATCCTAAGCTGTAAAGAGCCAGTGCCCTGCTACTCTTAACTCTACTACTACTTCACTACTTTTTATCTTCGTTTCTACTGGTATGATCACACTGCAACTATCACCACCACCGCCACCACTACATACTACTACTACTACTACTACTACTGCTGCTGCTGCTGCTGCTGCTGCTGCTGCTGCTACTACTACTACTACAACTACTACTACTACCATTACTATTACTACTACTTCTGGTGCTGCTGGTGCTACTGCTGTCGCTGCTGCTGCTGCTGCTGCTGCTGCTGGTGCTGCTGGTAATCATGATGATGACGCTCTTTCTTTTCTTCTACAACTAAGGATAGCGTTTTTGAAAAGCAAAACGATTTTTGTTGTCGGAATAGATCTGTATAACATTACGAGCGGTGCACAGCTCATTTTGTTTTTCTCCTGTCATCTCTTTCCCTTATGCCAGACAAAAAGAACTAGTACGAAGGAAAGACAAGAAGGCATGAACATGAAACAGGAGTCACAAAACAGTCATTGAACCATCCTACTGCTGAAAGAACGTATTGAGTTTGTCTCCCTTAGCAGTAAAGCAATCTCGGGGTGTCTGATCTGTTTTCTCCGCCCCCACTTTCGTGACCAGAAGCAGTAATTGCTAACGGACAGAGAAGTAACAGAGGACAGAGGCAGACACATCTGTCCACCAAAGCATCCTGAGTGATGTAAAAGCAAGCCAATACCGTGATAGGAGTAGAGAAACATCTGCTATCTGAGTCCCAGAGGTGTGGTGTTAACGCGGAAGAAAGAAGAGTGTGGGCAATGAGGAAAACAGGAACAGTATTCTTGCACGCCAACTTTTATTGGTCGTGGCAGACCGCCTGACAGTGACAGCCCTTTAAAGGGCGAAGGCTTTTTGGTCCGTCCTGGCACCCTGCCTGTCTTCTGGCACATGGGATTTCATTTGCTGTACCACGTGGGTGGGGGTGACGGGAGTGGAATGAGATGTGGGAGCCGGAATAGGGAGACATCATAGTTCAGCTGGTGCAGCGGTTTCGCTCGTGATCCTGGGTTGGGGATTCGAATCTCTACTAGGGCATCTTAAGGTAGGATGGTTTTTTTTTTTTTATCGTGCAGAGTTAGCGTTGGGTCTGACTCCACACCCGTGAAGTTCTTTGAATGAAACTTCCATCCGTGGTTTGGCGTGTGATTGTACGCATAACATCTTACACACACACACACACACACACAACACAACACAACACAACACACACAACACACACACACACACACACACACACACACAACACACACACACACACACACACACACACACACACACACACACACACACACACACACACACACACACACACACACACACACACACACACACACACACACACACACACACACACACACACACACGCACATAGCCTAGATTTCACCCTAATTTTCCAACCCCCCAACTCTTCTGTCTGCCACTAGTTAAGTCTTTGGTAGACAGATTGAATGACTGGTTTGCTTGATCTGTGTGTGCCTGTCGTGTACGGATGCGCGCACGCGCACGTTTTTGTCTGTGGATACAATCAGATGGCAAGGAGCTTCCAAAGACAGGCTTTGTATCACCCGTGTTCCACCTCCTTATTTGTACAGGGTCAATGCTTCAAATGGTGAAAAAAGAAAGAATGGGAAAACTGAATAAGAACAAAGAAGAAGTGAAATGGTTTTTGGGGTTTTTTTTTCAAATTATCCGGTCTGCCATTTCTTTGCTTTTCTTCCCTGTTATTTGATTCTTACGTAAGTGGAATTCAAATTTGTTTGTTGTTGTTGCTCTTCATCATTGTTTTAGGAAGTAGCATTTCGCGTGGTTGTTTTTCTTGGGTGACCTTAGCTGTGAACAGACACAAATCTGGGTTTTATGTGGGGTGTTCAAACGTCACCAAAATGTACCATTGCTCACTGATAGTAACAAATGGAAACAACACACACGACGAAAAGGCAAGTTTATTGAACTATTCACCTAATCTCTGATGAATGCGTACATTTGCATTAAGCCATTCTGCTGTTCACAGGTACCATTAAAAGACTCCCAAAATACCCTTCAAATGACGGTTAGTCTCCCAACTGGGAGGAGTATTTGTCGATGGGAGGTCTTCAGATTCAGATGGGGATGTGGATGGGGGGGGGGTACTAGGGACTAAGACTATCACTGAGAGACGGTCCACAACAGTAATTTGTTACTTTCCTATTGGGAGAAACGTGCAAATATTAGACTGTTGGCGATGCTTGTTTGGGTCAGCTGATCTAACATTGGAATGCAGTCAGGGGCATGTTTCGGGTTTGGAATAGAGTAACGTGTTAGGTTTGGTCAGAATGTTAGTGAAGGATTGGTTCTGTTTAGATTTCAGGTCATGTATTCTGGAGAATCTTCCGATTTTCTCATCCAAGTAATAATTTCATGAACATGAAATTTATCTGTGCATACATCCAAAACCCTGCTCACAGTGTTTCAAGATAATGGAATTTATAAGAAATCAAAACAACTGACCAGTTAAAAAAAAACGAATCACAAATCAAAACACGACGCGTTTCGACCTCTTAAGTCTTCTTCAAGCAAGATAACAACGTTCAGGACAACACAAAATGAACGAGCAATCACTTTTCTTAATCCAATTCAGAGCAAGATGGGCGTTGAATCGCAGAATGGATGAAGATAAGTGACTGCTCGTTCATTTTCGTTGTCTTGAGTGTTGTGTATCTTGCCTGAAGAAGACTTAAGAGGTCGAAACGCGTCGTGTTTTGTCTGTGATTCGTTTGTCAACGCGTGTCGGGCGGAGTTTTTTTTCAATACTTTTTCAAATTTGTTCAGATTTTCGTCTGCAGTTGTTTCACTTTGCAAGTAGAGTTACCTAATTAGTTATAATGCTATGCAATTAATGTGTTTCAGCTGTGTAAATGTGTGTGTGTGTGTGTGTGTGTGTGTGTGTGTGTGTGTGTGTGTGTGTGTGTGTGTGTGTGTGTGTGTGTGTGTGTGTGCACGTTCGTGCGCGCGCGTGTGTGTGTGTGTGTGTGTGTGTGTGTGTGTGTGTATGTTCATGGATGTATGTAGGTATGTATGTATGTGTGTGTGTGTGTGTGTGTGTGTGTGTGTGTGTGTGTGTGTGTGTGTGTGTGTGTGTGTGTGTGCATATGTGTGTGTGTGTGTGTGTCGGTGTGTGTTAGTGTGGGTGTATGTAACAAATTCTAAAAGGAGCACGTTAGACCCACTCAGTTTGTAAAAAAGGAAAGCAGTGATGAAAAAAAAAAAAAGATGAAAACTGGAGGAAAATGAGTTGAAAAACAAGAAGACGAGGAAAAAAAAAAACGAAAAGAAACAAATCTGCAAGGGATGCAAAAAATTGCAATGTCCAAACATTTTCTAAATCTCTTTTTTTTGCACGCGCAGTAACACAATTACAATTGTGTGTAGGAGACACGCATTTAAAACC
>JADBJO010002481.1:195923-203423 GCA_016801955.1 Conus betulinus
ACAGCAGCAGCGGCAACAGCAGCAGCAGCAGTCGTAGTGGTAGTAGTAGTAGTAGTTGTTGTTGTTGTCGTCGTCGTTACTGTTGTTGTCGTTGATAATGCCCATCGTTTGCTTCTCTCTGGCCGAAGACAGCATCGTCCAGCAGAATACGGATCGTGTACTGTTATGTTCATTGGTATGGGCGGTGTGATAATCCCCGTCAGTAACTAATCTGCACTAACAGGATCAATAGTGACAGAAGAGATAACACGATGCTAATATGACTTGGAAATAGGAGGGTGATCAGGTGTTGTAAGCCCTGTGGGGAAATGTGAAAACTAAGGGATATGATGCCTTCCATGCACGGAATGCTGCAAGCAGATTTCCGCAGTGGGTATATTGTGGTTCACACCTGCATGTATCATTCACACAGCAAGTCGATCACTCCTTCCATATGCATGAGCTGTTTACCGCTACGTTTGAGTTTTGCAGAGTTTAAAAACAAGCTGAATATGGGACCAGTTTAGGCGAGTTTAGTTACATCTAGCCAAATATAGGAAAGTTGGACAAAACGAGTTGATGCTTTTTTTTTTTTTTTGAGAATCAAGCGCATTAAGCAACATTGAACTAACAATTCAAACAGCCTGATTTAGTTTTAACAAACACAAATATGCTTCAATACATGGTAGCAAACGTATCAGGAAGATAGTTCGTTTCCTAGGACAATCTGAAATGGATGTATCTTCTCAATAGATAAGACACATCGCCTACGTTACACCAAATAAAACGCCATTGCGTTCAAAATTGTTTGTGTTGGATTTCAAGATATGTCAGCAACGAAAAACGAGCTTTCATGGATACAAAACCAGGGCTAGATGCGCGCAGAGAGAGAAAGAGAGGGTGGGTGCAAGAACAAAAAGAAGTGTGGAGATGGTAGAAATGAGGGCAGGGCAAAGTGGTGCTGGATGTGACAGTCGTGTGACTTGCTAGCTGGTGTCACGGTCAGGGCATGTAGCTGTCATTACCAGTGGTAGGTGGCAAGACGAAGGGACTGGCCAAGATAGGGACAGCAGTGAAGGGGCGGAGGTGGAGCAAGGGATGGGGGAGGGGAGACGTGATTGAGGTGCGTGTTGAAGTAACGGAAGAGAACAACAGAAGCAATCTAACAAAGTCAGTCTGCTCTTTCAGTACTATGCTGGCAGCTGCATATTCTTGGTAGGTGGAAAAGTTAGCTGGGTCAGAGGTGTACTGTTTGCAGTTGCCAGATGTGTGAAGCCTATAAAACAAAGATTTCTCTTTTGATTTTGTTCATCATTTAAATGTAAAAATGTGTGTCTTCGGCAACTTGATATTGGTAGCCTTCAAGAATAAAAGAGTTGCTCGCTTCAAAGAAGTGGGACATGAAGGGTGGGGTCAGAGGTGGTTCTTCATCATGAGTTTGTGAAATATGAGCCACTGTGTGCCTATCATTTTTTAAAATGCCATTCATGTTTAACAGTACTAAAACTGCTACACAATGAAATCCTGGAAAACGGGTAACATTTGACAATGATTGGTTCAGGGAAACCAAATGTAAATGCCTCTGCCCCTTCAGACCCCTCTCCTCCTTATTTGTCCCATCTGCCATTTGACTTCATCTGTATATAGTGGTAAGTTGCACATGCGAGTCACATAAGCAATAGTCTTTCTTGTTTGTCGTTATCACCCAATAAAAGTTCGACTGGCATTCTATTGTATGACTTCCAGACGACGAACATAGTTATCAGTGAAGTACATTACATCAGCGGTTACAGTCTTAGTTCAGAATACACCTGGAACAATGTTAACAGACAAAGAAGTCGCCAACTGCAAGATCAGGCCTGCTTTCAAATATCGATTAGTTTTCTACCAGTTTTCATGGAATTGAATGTGTGTGTGTGTGTGTGTGTGTGTGTGTGTGTGTGTGTGTGTGTGTGTGTGTGTGTGTGTGTGTGCGCGTGAGCGTGTGCATGTGCGTGTGTGTGCGTGCGTGCGTGCGTGCGTGTGTGTGTGTGTGTGTGTGTGTGTGTGTGTGTGTCTGTGTGTCTGTGTGTCTGTGTGCGTGTGTGCACGCATGCGCGCGGTGTGTGTGTGTGTGAAGTTAGTAGGAAATCGGTCAGTTGTGAAAGTAATTCACCTGTGTAGAAGAACAGTTTTCTGCTCTGTAAGAAATGCTACCCTCAAATGTTTGTAACATTCACTTGCCTAAAGAGTCCCATTCTTCACAGGTAACTAGAATCAGTCCCACCTTAACATAAAATGAAGCTGCTCTGATGTTGACGGCCTTTGTAGCATGCCCTAAGCGTTCTCCGTGACAGTACATCAGAGATCCATTCTGCGCATTGTTTTGTCATAATTTCATTGACTTCTGTGGACTCGCTCCTTGCTGATGGCTGGTTAACTGTCCAAGACGATAATCTTCTCCTAGGTCGGCTGTAACTTGTGCTTTCACTACACTGACATAGTTGTCAGAAACGACAGTCCAGCTTACTCTGCAAAGTCGTCTAGAGCCACCATTTGGAGTAATGCACAACAGATGAAGAAGGGATGACTGCTGGTCCTTGTAAGACTTCTGCTCTGCATGCCGTCAACACTAGCTGCCATCTTGTGTCTGTAGTCAACAGAACATGTCTATGGCTTTATGAGCCTCCCTCTGTAAATGTCATGTCTCTCTTTGTCAGTATACTGTACTTTTCTGTACCACTTTTCTTTTCCTTCATCATTTGAAATCCTCCATGACGTATTCGTTGCGTTTATAAACAAGTCTTCTCTCGCAAGAAATATTTTGTATTGCTTTATTCCTGTTATAATAAAGCAGATGTGTGCTTGCCAGTGGTTCTTGCCAGTGGTAAGCTGAGGGTTCAAGTTCGGCTTTCCGTGCAGGTGTTATGTGAAGTGAGATGTTCATGTTTTCTTGATAAATTTATCCGGTTTGAGTCTTGAGTGGTCTGGCACTCTGACGGTCCTTGTACTATCTGATTATGAAAATTTGGAAATGTGTATTAACTCCATCAGTAAACAAGCGTTCTTTGACGCACTCATGAAATACTTGTTTTAGGAATCTTATCAGGAATCAGTTCCCCCAGCTTCTGTTAATTTTTTTTCCTTTCCGCGTACTAATATAATTATATAGGTATGCTACTCTGAAGTATATATTTCTTTTGACATGATATTTGCTGATACCTTACTAGCCCACTGTTTTGTGGAAACGGTTTTGGTTCTTACATTTTGCTTTCTTTCTCTTTCTTTTTCCCTTTTCTTCCAATTCCTGTGATTAAACAAGCTCTCTCTCTCTCTCTCTCTCTCTCTCTCTCTCTCTCTCTCTCTCTCTCTCTCTCTCTCTCTCTCTCTCACACACACACACACACACACACACACACACACACACGCACACACGCACGCACGCACGCACGCACGCACGCACGCACGCACGCACACCACACACACACACACACACACACACACACACATCCTCCTCTCATATCAATAAAGTCAGATATGAATTTCACGAGAAGCACTCTATACACAGTGTTAGGTGGATGACTGCGTGAAGGAAAAGCTAAAAGAGGATAACTGTATGGAGAGAGAGAAGGAGCTGGAGCAAAGTGGAGTAGAGAAGAAAGAAAGATGGGGGGATGCGGAATAAGAATTTGGGTGACGATAAAGAGGGTCTAGACAGGGCTGGTCAGATCGCTGTTCTCTCGCCCGGGCCTTCATTTTCTAAAGAGTTAGTTTCCACATGGGTAATTTCGCTTCGATTCTCAGATCTGTCTGCTCTACGACTGCACTGTTTTTGTATCATTTTATCCCTGGGGTAAAATAAACAACGAAGATGGTATCTGGAGGCGTAGACCAGGCAGACAGCACGCAGCTGAGCGACAAGCAGGAGAGGAGTAAGTTTTTGTTTTTCGACTGGTTGGAGAAATTGATCGAGAGACTTTTTCCCCACATACATGCTGAACAACGTGATGGCAGAAGATCCAAGTGTAGCTAAACTTAATAATCGATACTTGAGTCTTTAGACAGACTACATAAAGTGAAAAGACATTCGGTTGAAACGAAAGTAACCGTTAATGCAAGAGAAAGTGAGAAAAAGCACAGTCCATGTTGTGAGTAGAATGTCAGGAAGATCATATTATATCCTTCAGTGTCGGAAGCGACTTTCAGTACCATGCCATTCTCCCAAAAGGGAAACATAACATGGGCGCATGAAAGCTTCCATCCTGACGGAAAACGTTGATTTAGCCAAGCCTACACACGTACCAGTCATCGCTTTAGCCAAGCCTATACATGTACTAGTCATTGCTTTAGCCAAAACAATATATTCTGTGCCTAATTTGAGCAGAAACGTAATTGTCCATTCTTTGTTTTCGTTGTCTTGAATGCTGTTTGTCTTGCCTAAAGGAGACCTAAGAGGCTGAAAGGCGTCGTGTTTGTCTGTTTCCTTCGTTTCGTTCGGCGGAATAATAGTTTTCTTTTATTTCTTCTTTTGAGTTTGTTTCAGTTTCCGCCTGTAATCACCTCGCTTTTTAATTATCCTTTAAATGGTTTGTTTCTGTAATAAACAAGGGGCTTTTAGAACTGGTAAGGCATATTCACCCCATACAACTGAAGAACAAACGAGGCTAAATAAAATCCAAATGTAACACACGCGCCTGAACTTGCAGCTTGGAAATGTTTGATCTGTGATAATGTGTACATACTGTTCAAAAGTTGTTTGATAAATCAATGATTTTGTCACGCCAGGAAAGATTTCATGTGATGGTGATGTTTAGCAATTTATGTTGTGTGATTTGCTCAATAATATCATCTTCACATTTTTATTCTAATGTTGTTTCTTTCATGCTTTATTCTTGCGTGCATGTATTAGCTTAGATTTGGTCTTATCAGGATGACCAAGCACTTCGTTTGAATCACACTAATCTTATGTTGATACCATGCGTGTTTTTAATCAATAATTCATTTAATCAATATCATGACTGGCGTAATGTAAAGATGTTTCATTAGCAAGTAAATCACACACTACATTTTGAGTTGATGATAAAGTGCGTTCATTTATGGGGAGAGAGAGAGAGAGAGAGAGAGAGAGAGAGAGAGAGAGAGAGAGAGAGAGAGAGAGAGAGAGAGTACCAAAAAATATTAAATCGAACCTTGAGATACACCTTGAGGTAAACGACTGTTTCAGGAAGTAATATCCCATGACAAACAAAACATTAAAAAGGTCTAATAAGATCTTAAAAGAGATTCAGTATTCCTGGCAATGCGCATATTTTGAGAATTTCCGGTAATATGTTTGTGGTTTTACTAAATCAAAAGCTTTTGTTATATATACAAAAACTATACCGACTGTCCTGTTGTTTAAGTACCTCACTCACGATTCTGTACTCCGATACACAGACATCTCATATGAATGAAAAGAAGGAAACTGGAAAAGAAAAGATGACAGCAAAAGTCGGGAGACCAAAAAGAGAGGGAAGATACTGAGATAAAAGAGGAGGGTAAAAAGACATAAGGGCCTCGGTGAATCAAAAAAAAAAAAGAAGAGGAGGAAAAGAAGAAGAAATAGAAAAAGAGGAGGAGAAGAGGAAGAAGAAGAAGAAGAAGAAGAAGAAGAAGAAGAAGGAAGATGAAGAAGAAGATGACTGAGGGAGGAAGAGGAGGATAGGAGGACGAGGAGGAGAAGGGACAAGAAGAAGAAGAAGAAGAAGAAGAAGAAGAAGAAGAAGAGAAGGAAGAGGAGGAGGACGAGAGGAGAATGAATGAGAAGAAGAAGAAGAAGAAGAAGAAGAAGAAGAAGAAGAGAGGAATGAGGAGGAGGATGAGGAGGGGGGCCGAGGACGAGGAGGACGAGAAGAGGACGAGGAGGAGAAGGGACCAAGAAGAAGAAGAAGAAGAAGGAGAAGAAGAAAAAGAAGAATATAGGAGTAAGAAGACGAGGAAGAAGGAGAAGAAGAAGAAGAAGAGAAGAAGAAGAAGAAGAAGAGGTGGAGGAGGCGGAGAGGAAGGAGGACGAGTACGAGGAGGAGGCATGAGAGAAGAAGAAGAAGAAGAGAAGAAGAAGAAGCAGAAGAAGAAGAAGAAGAATAAGGAGAGGAGGAAGGAGGAAGGAGGAAGACGAGGAGGAGGCTGGACGAGGAGGTGAGCATGAACCAAAGAAAAAGAAAGAGAAGAAGAAGAAAAGAAGAAGAAGGGGGAGGAGGAGGAAGAGGGGGGGGAGGAGGAGGAAGGAAGAGGACGACGGGTGGGGGGTGGGGGGGGGTGGGGGACAAGTTGTTTGGAAGGTGGTGGGGGGGAGGTGGGGAGGAGGGGGGAGGAGGGGGGACAAGTGGGTGAAGAAGAGCCCCTGAGAAGAAGAAGAAGGTGTAGGGTGGAAGGTATGGGGAGTTTTGCAGTTGAAGAATGAGAAGAGAAGTGGGTTGAAGGGTGGGAAGTTGGGTGTTGGGGGGGGGTAGGAGTAGGGGGAGGAGGAAGAGGAGGAGGAGGTGGGGGGGGTGAGGGGCAAAGAAAAGAAGAGAAGAAGAAGAAGAAGAGGAAGAAAGAAGAAGGGGGAGAGAGGATTTGGGGGAGGGTGGGGGAGGAGAGGAGGAAGACGAGTGGGAGGACTGAACGAGAAACGAGGTGAACAAGACAACAAAAATTAAAAAAAAAACGACCAGACTGAGGAAAAGGGGGGGGGGGGGGGGGGGGGGGGCGTCTCTCGGTTCCAACACGCGAACACAAGCTTGGACTCCATATCCACAAAGTTTTGCAGTGCATGGTTACTCTGAAGGTTCGACCTTTCTCTGTGGTTGTAAGGTATGGTCCTATGCTGGCCGCTTGTGACTATGACCCAATGCTATACATGCCGCCAGTGACTGGCCTAGGATCGTCTTTCTGTTCGGTATAATTTTCCACCGGTGTTGCTCCAGTTCTGACTGTGCGTTGTAATTTTCAGCTGATTTCTACGCGTTTCTCATTCGCAAGGTCAGGTCGACGTGGTGCTATCTAATCTATCACTGAGGCCATTAGAGGTTAAGGATTCTCCGCGGGAGCTGCCCACGCTTGTCCTCCAGGGTAACAATGCTGCTGTGAAGGCAGCCATTCCTCACTGAAACCGTGCTTGCTGTGCGGCCCTTGAGTGATGGAGCTGCAATGGGTTATGGTGCCCTCATTGGGGGAGGGAGGAAGAGAGAGAGAGAGAGAGAGAGAGAGAGAGAGAGAGAGAGAGAGAGAGAGAGAGAGAGAGATGTGGAAGAGACCGAAAGGGGATGGATAGGGATGAGTGGTAAGAGATTCAGATACATTGAGGGGGGGGGGAGGGAGAGAGAGAGAGAGAGAGAGAGAGAGAGAGAGAGAGAGAGAGAGAGAGAGAGAGAGAGAGACAGACAGACAGACAGACAGACAGACAGACAGACAGACAGGCAGACAGAGACTGGCAGACAGACCGGCAGACAGAGAGATAGACTCGCGTGCGTGCGCGAGCACACACACACACACACACACACACACACACACACACACACA
>JADBJO010002481.1:223423-225923 GCA_016801955.1 Conus betulinus
AACTTTGTTAAAAAAAGAACATTTCTTTGACGGAGATTGGAAAAGAACTTTTCTACTTGTTTGCCATCATTGATTTTATCCTCTCCCTCACCAAAAATAGAAACGTTCTAGGATTGGTATCAGTCTGTGTATCATCCTCATGATAACGATCTTATGGGGTTCGAATCTCCGATCCCCCTGATGCAATACTTGATAATAGCCCATTTCTTTCATCTGCCTGTTGCTCTTCGTTTGTTTTTTTTTTCTTCATATTTTTTTTTTTCTTCTCTACACACCAGCCATCCTTGTACTACCCACAATTATGACCGGTAATGAATGAATGCAACAGCAATTTTTCCACACTCATACTCAATAACAAAACATTAGACTTGAAAACCCGACTCCAAGCGTTGTCATACATATAGGGAAAGCAGAATTATCTTACATCCAACACAGAAGTGACATGAACATCTGCCAGTTTGGTCATGCCCCTATGAAACTGTAACGGACCTGCTGTCTGGAGCAAAAAAAAAAAAAAAAAAACAGTTCGGTCTCAGACTTTCAACAAACTCTTTAATGCTCCTAAATGGTTCACCTTTGCCTTTCTGAAGCAAAGAAAAAAGCCATTACCATACCATCAGTTTATGCCAGTGATTTTTTTTTTTTCTCGGAGATCTGAATTTTTCTTATTACTTAAAGTGTGGAAATGCAGGGAAGGGGTCACACACTTACATCTGGTAGTTGGCACAGATAATGCGTATGGCTTATACACGTATTATCTACTCTCTCTCTCTTCTCTCTCTCTCTCTCTCTCTCTCTCTCTCTCTCTCTCTCTCTCTCTCACCTTTCTTGTTCGTCTTTCTTTCTCTTTGCTTTGCCTCTTCTTCTTCAATTTTTAAGTGTTTTTCTTCTACTCCCAGCGGAAAATCTATGGTAATTTAATCAGTAGTGTGTCTTCCATTTAAGGAAGACCAGCACGATTAAGAAATGATGGCGGGGTCTCATTTTCTTCATATCAATTTTGGTTAAAATCAGTAGCCAGATTTTCCAGAATAGAATTGGTAGTAATTTTGCTGAAGAATCTCAGATCGTCTCGATGGATGAGCATCAACACCTTATGGATTCCTACCACGTTCCATCTTTTGGGGGGAAGTTTGTTATTGTATCTTCATAATGCTTGTGGAATCCTACTGTGAGACAAACGAGCAAATAAACAAATGAGTAAAAAAAAAATGTCCATTGAACGACTTCATGAAATTAAGTTAATCCGGCATCTTACAACCGGATTGTATTAGATATATAGCACATCGACATAAAAAGGGAGACAGAAAGGATTCTGAGAATTCAGAGTGATATAATATTCAGAAATAAATATCCACAATTCTTGGTAATGTTTTATTCCGCCATGTGTTTCTCCTCACTCGTCTGCAGTGAACAAAACAAGTACACGAACTTACAGCACAACTCAAATCGATTCAAAAATGGAGAAAGCAGCACGGAACAAACAACCCAACAAAGCTCAGCCAAAGACGATCTTCTTTCTGGTTCAAAATTATTTGGTCAAGTCATTAATGTCCTCACATGTTGGATTCAATAGCTCAACGGATTCTCTCCTCTCTCTCTCTCTCTCTCTCTCTCTCTCTCTCTCTCTCTCTCTCTCTCTCTCTCTCTCTCTCTCTCTCCAAAGCAAATGTAGCGGAACTCGATAATGACATCAGTAGTAGTACTGGTGGTAGTAGTAGTAGTAGTAGTAGTAGTAGTAGTAGTAGTACTAGTAGTAGTAGCAGTAGCAGTACTAGTTGTGGTTATGGTGGTGTTGGTCATGGTGTGATTGAAGTGATAGTAGTAGTAGTAGCAGCAGCAGCAGAACTGACAATGAAAAAAAAAAAACTCATCATCATTTGCATGAACTATTCCAAACCACACAGACAGCCCCCCCCCCCCCCCCCCCTCTCTCTCTCTCTCTCTCTCTCTCTCTCTCTCTCTCTCTCTTCTCTTTGTTTCCTTTCTCTTCTTTTTTCACTTCTCTTCTCTTTTACTTGACTGCTGATTGTGGTGTTGTCGTCGTCACTATTTCAGATCCCTTCCGCTTTGTCCATCTCTCTTTTCGTTCACATCTTCTACCACTTCTCAGTCCATAGCCGATTTTGTCCTTTTTCTCTCTCTCTCTCTCTCTCTCTCTCTCTCTCTCTCTCTCTCTCTCTCTCTCTCTCTCTCTCTCTCTCTCTCTCTCTCTCTTTTATCCCTTTGTTAGCACAGCAAGAATAACACTGCGGAAACTGCATCCTAATGTATATGTAAAACATTGCATTCTGATCCTTATTCTTATCATACATGGGCATGTTTTTTTTTTATCCACTTCCTAATATGTTTCCATCTGGTTTCTTTTGTTTTGTTTGTTTGTTTTCTTAATCTCTCTTTTTGTCTTTTTTGTCTACATGACGAAGAGAGAGAGAGAGAGAGAGAGAGAGAGAGAGAGAGAGAGAGAGAGAGAGAGAGAGAGAGAGAGAGAGAGAGAGAG
>JADBJO010002481.1:228423-233423 GCA_016801955.1 Conus betulinus
AGAATGTGTCCTTTTGACCTTTTTCAGATATTAGAGTCTCTTACAGGATGTGCCAGGAAAATGTCAATTGGTTGCAGTACCATCAAGATCCCGCAAAGCGCAACCAGTCGAGGAAGAGTACTGTTTCCTATTAATGGTGGGTCTATTGCGAGGATCTAGTTTTCTTTAAACGAACAGCTTAGGAATTCAAAGCTGGTTTTAGTTGATTTTTTTTATGAACTACGCGTACCGCGTTGTTGCAATATTGGCCTATAGCAATACATTACGAGACACGTTTTGCGGTTTAAAAATTTCAATTTCTCTCCTCTCAAAAAGTGTGCTTTGACTGACATTGTTCTAACAAAGATTGCTGAGGTAGATTGAAGTCGTTTTTAGTGTACATGTTTATCATAAACGACGTGACATTTATGGATCCGAATCCTTTTTTGGAGCAAAGTGTTGTGCACAACAAGGAATCAAATTATCCTAATCAACGAGAACTAGGAATACATCGTTACCCCCAAACAGTTCCAATACTGGTTCTTCATTTTCATTTCAGCTGCCTTTTATGTAATGCAGCACATGTTAAATCTCATAATCTTTCGTTTTGACAGCTTCCAATTTATACGATGCCTACACTGAAGTGAGACAAAATAAGAGGAATGCTTTAAAGTCAGCTACGGGTTCTAGGAAACATCTGAGCAGCTTTGCTTTGTATTCCGGCGTGGGAGGGAGTGGCTACGTGTGGTTGGGTCGCACTGCATAACTCATGCCGATAGACATCGAAAGCTGTCACTGTTTTCAGGAAGAGTGAGCCTGGAGGTGATATTTCGTCAAAGGGTCCTGAAGGAGGGATAACAATCTTGAGACGATTCTTACGAAACGAAGGCTGAGATCTCGTCCTCCTATTGTCTTATCTGCATCCAGTCTCTGTCTCTGTCTGTCTGTCTGTCTGTCTATCTGTCTATCTGTCCCTTTCTCCCCCCCCCCCCCCCCCTTTCTCCCCCCCCCCCCCCCCCCCCCCCCACCCCCCCCTTTTTTCCCTTTTGTTTGAATGTGCCAAGTGAAACCCCCCACCCTTATCTCCCCAGAATCCTCCCCCCCCCCCTCTTTTGTTTTCCCCCCCCCCCCAAGAGAAATTGACTCTTCTCTTCTCATTTTCTCTTTGTTTTCTGCCAAGTCTGGGACCTTCTCTCTCTCCCTCTCTCTCTCTCAGATCTCTCTCTCTCTCTCTCTCTCTCTCTCTCTCTCTCTCTCTCTCTCTCTCTCTCTCTCTCTCTCTCTCTCTCTCTCTCTCTCTGACAGACAGACAGACAGACAGACAGACAGACAGACAGAGAGAGACAAAGAGCTAGATGGAGTTATTCACTTCAGCTTTGTGGAGAGTGCCCTGCAGTCACTGGGTTTCATCAAATGTTGAAATTTTTCCCAAGTTCATACCTCGCCAGTGTTCTTCACATCTTCTCAAGCTGGTCATTCATTTGCTCTCTGAGCATCTGTTCAAAGGCACAAAGAAGCAACAGATGTGCCCCCTTTACAGGTTGTGTTGAAATCATAGCGTGCTTCTATTGAACAAAGTATCGCCCGCTCCAAAAAGCGACGCAAGTAGCATTAGCTTGAGATGGCAAAGCACATGATTAAGAAAAGAAAAAAAACGCCCACAATTGCCACTATCGCTTTTGTCTCTTCACCTCTTTTCCGTTCCACAGTTCTCTTCATCCTACACATTAACAGCCAAAAGATATTGCTTTTCTCTTCAATCAGCATCTTTGCATAGACAGACTGACACTGACACTGATACATTTTATTGACAACAGCCAATAGCCTTCTTGTCGAGGAGGTACACAGGTGGAATTTTGTATTAAAACAGCAGCACTCATACAGTAAAAGACACTAGAAAAAAAATGGACTGGAACTGGATTACTACACATACAGTTCAATAACTCAAGTGAGAATAGAACGTCAGTAAGTGGCTCAATACAGGAAAGGCAACAAGAACAAAAGCTATCACAAAGACTGAAAATTGAAACAAATGATCAAAGTGATTGCTCATCCCGATCTGACCATTCATTACATTGACAAGATAACAAGACAAACACAATGTAACGTTCTTGATAAACCTGCCAATATATAAAATTGATTTTTAACAGTTACACATAATGTGAGAAAAAAAAACAGGATACAAAATTAAAAGGAACGCTCCTTCTATTCACGTATACCAGTAAAAAAAATTGTGACGTACAGACAAGCATACCTGCCTTTAGTTGTGTAGTATACTTCAAAAGACGTTGAGTTTCATGTGTATTCAGTGCAAGTCTTAGTCATGGCGCTGGTGTTCATAAGCACATGTCCAACACCATTTCCATGCCGTCCCCAATCTGCTTTCCAGTCGTCAGGTAATAATTAGATCATCATCAGGTTAAGCCAGTGGTCCCTATCAGCCTGTTGACCTCATTGACACGCACATGACCCACCATACTCATTACTGTGGATAGAAAATCCAAACCGCCGCCACTTCACGGACACAGGAGAGGAAGGACCACTGAACATGAACTGTTTTTGTCCCTGAATGGTCAGTGAGGATAAACATGATACATATTTCAGATGCTTTAAGGTTAGAATGAAAACGTGGTGTCACACTGTTTACAAATAAGAAAGCAAATAGAGACGCATAATGACAATTAAGACGTCTGCACTGACATTGTTTACAGATGGAAGATACCACACCAGTACATATCGACAGCACTGAAGACCAGGTAGGCTGGCACCAGCACCTGAGCTTCGCAGTCTTGTGAATGTCTGAAGTTGGCAGTGCAACTCAATGGAATGAGTCTGTGTGTCTGCTGTCCGTGAGTGTTTATGTGCCCATGTGTCGATGTATATCTACGCGCAAGTACGTACACTGCAAACATGAACACAAGCATTCACATTTTCAAACAAACGTGCATGCACGCACACGCGCGCGCGCGCGCGCGAGAGAGAGAGAGAGAGAGAGAGAGAGAGAGAGAGAGAGAGAGAGAGAGAGAGAGAGAGAGAGACAGAGAGAGACAGAGAGAGACAGAGACAGACAGACATACAGATTGACAGAGACAGACAGACAGACAGAAAGGGAGAGAGAGAGAGAAATGGGGTGGGGGCGGGAAACAGTTCAACCAAAACTGTTTACGAAAATATTATGCTGACTTTACAAATGGGAAAGCCTGTGACACTGGCAATCATTGTTATTTACTAAGTAATGCTGACCTAGTACCTGAATGAGAAACATCGCCATGTCATCAGTTTAACTTGTTGTATGCGTCCTGATGTAAATAAGGTGTAAAGACCTGACTACATAATGCTTTGTATCTCATGATTGGGAAGGTCAGATGCAACCAAGCAGCAGGCTACACGGGTGACAAAACCCATCTTGTTTTCAAAGTGCTTGTGTCCTTTCCAAAGGCTGGTGGATATTATCTGATCACCTATAAAGTGGAACAAATAAAACACGTGTTTGATGTTGAAGAACAGTCTCCCAATAACTCCCCCCCCCCCCTACACACACACACACACACACACACACACACACACACACACACACAGCGAGAGGGAGAGAGAGAGAGAGAGGGGGGGAGGAGGGAGGGAGAAGAAAATATGGGAGCAAACCGACAATGCAAAATGCATAGGTATTACTTAAATGAATAAATCAAAGAATAAAGTCAACAATATAGAAAATCTTACCAAATCAAAAATATTACAATGACAATCATAAGTAAGAAAACCTTACTGATCAAAATGATTAAAAACTGCAGTTACTCCACGATTAAAATAAGCATTAACATTACATGCATTTTTACACACGCCATTATTGTTTTTTAGCAAATGTATTTCTTTTGTTCTGGCATGAGAAATATGTAGAAAATCCCCCCACCACATGACAGTCCCTAGACGCTTGAACCGGGCCTGACAGACATGGATGAGCAATGGATTGGATCAACACCAGGCAGGAATTTAAAACCCCTTACGTGTCAGGCATGATGCCCAAGCTCTGAATTTAATCAGAGCCTGGCACGTCCACGTTTCCCACCATCCACACCCGGATGTTATGCACACAATAGACGCCTGAACGATAGGTGTCGAAGTTTGGACACAAGACCCAAGCAGGCTTCCTTTGTGTATATGATTAAAATGTTGCCTACGTCAGCAAAGAAAGGAAATGTTTCCCAGGATACACCGGTGTAATATCTTTTATTTTGGCTTTATCATCACGATTATTGTTTTTTTATGGAAACATATTCCAGGAATCTAAGAAGTGAATACTCAAGTTCACAAATGTTTATTCTTTTTTTCTTACGTTTACCTCTACACTTACAGGCAGATGGGAGCCTAGCCAGCTGCGGCCAAACAGTCACACCATGGTAAAGATGAACTTCCAATCACTTAAATACCAATCGCAAGACAATCCACAGCATTCAGTGAATTGTATATTCTTCCACATATTGTGGAGGGGAAAACCAGATCTCTAGTTTATCTCCCACTGAAAAAAAAATCTTAATCTTTGTCGATGTAGTTAATGCAAGACCAACGTTGCAGAGTACATGTCTAGCGGCTTGTGGAATCCTACTGAGAAACATGAAAATATCCACGCAAAACCATTCATGAATGAGAGTAAAAACATTAGACAGGGAGAGAGAGAGAGAGAGAGAGAGAGATTCACCACAAACACATATGACGTATGCATGGTCACAAACAAATCACAACCATGTTAGTGTATCATGTTTCCACTAATTACGCAGTCTTTCTCACTGCATCCGGTCTTTAGGAAACGGAATAACCAAAACAAACCAAGGAACACTCTCACTGCAACAATCTGCACTGACATTCAACTCTTAACAAGAGCGGTTATGAGATCGTTAACCGAATGGAGAACCAGGATTCAGACGATGACAGCCGGCGTTAGGGTAGCAAGGGGAAATCACAGGAGAACAGATACAGGAGGATTTGCAAGTGTGTGAGCTATGGCAGGAGACTACCGCCCTCATATT
>JADBJO010002481.1:255923-258423 GCA_016801955.1 Conus betulinus
AATATCGTTCACTCAGTTTCCTTACTTCCTCCATTCTTTCAATCTCTCACGCAGGGTGCATGCTATGTATAACGTGTCATCCATACCAACGGCCGAACTGGCCTTCTCTCTCTACCGAAAGTTGGTGATGGGATTTTACGTGTGTGCAAGATGTTATGCGTGCGTTCACACACGGAACCTCGGTTTATAGTCTCATTCGAAGGACTGTTTGGGGAATGGAGTCAGAACCAATGTTAACTCCGAGGGGAAAAAAATCCCCCTGTACCGAAATTCGAACCCGTAACCTCAGATCAACGAGTCCGGCGCTCTACCAACTGAGCGATTCCGGCCCCCAAGAGGATGCGTGTGTGTGTGTGTGTGTGTGTGTGTGTGTGTGTGTGTGTGTGTGTGTGTGTGTGTGTGTGTGTGTGAGAGAGAGAGAGAGAGAGAGAGAGAGAGAGAGAGAGAGAGAGAGAGGGGGGAGAGGAATATAAAAACATAGACATCCATATCTATACATTTTACAACAACGATTCTCTCTCTCTCTCTCTCTCTCTCTCTCTCTCTCTCTCTCCTCTCTCTCTCTCTCTCTCTCTCTCTCTCTCTCTCTCTCACGCGGCAAAATGAGAAATGGACGTATGGAAATGAGAGAGTACAAGTAGTAAATGCGTATAAGTATCTTGGAATCTTTTCTCAACAAGACTCAGTTTTAGTTTTGCGTGCCAAAGTATAGCTAATAAAGGGAAGAAAAAGCGGTTATTTTCTTGCTACATGTCTTATATAAATTAGATTGCAATGCTTTCAGTGTCTTTAGTAAACTATAGGAAAAATCGTTGGTGAGAGACAAAAAAAGTCTAAGTGAGCTATACAGGTGCCGTGTTGTTTTGTAAAGCGAAGAAGATTACGTGTGACCAGACCCACGTTCTTGCAAAATCAGTATGACCTTCTTCAGTCAGGACGAAGATATCGATCGGTTAAATGCAGAAGTGTCAGATTTAAACAAAGTTTTATTCCCCTGTCCATTGATTTCATGAACCGAGATGTTTAATTGAAATCCAAATTCCTCTATATGAATGTATGTCATATGTGAGAAATGGGGTAATGTGGCTAAATTATTGTTTATTTGCTGTGAATGTGTGTGACCACAAATTGATTTCTCAAATTGAGATAATAATATGGGCTTTTGAAAAATCGATAGTCGAACGCCAAATGATCTTGTTTACGGTGAACTAGGCAGATATCCAATTTACCTCAATTCATACATGAAATGTATTAAGTATTGGCTGAAACTGACCAGAATGAATGAAGATAGGCTGCCGTTTAAGGCATATAAAATGTTATTGAATTTAGATTCTCATGGGAAAGAGGACTTGGGTTACAAATGTTCGTCATTGTTTAAATTCTTATGGATTTTCCTATGTCTGGGACAACCAGGGTGCCCAAAATATATCAGTTTTTTTTAACATCTTTTAGGCAAAGAATTATTGATTGTAGATGGCAGGACTGGCATGATCACATATATACTAGTGACAGATTTGCACAGTACAGGTTGTTTAAAACTACTCATTTGAGAGAACTGTATATTGATCTAAAAATGAATAGATGTATAAAAAGTGAATTGACCAAGTTTCGATTTGGTGTGTCTCGTATTGCATGCATTGCTTAAGATACAGCGTCAGGAATGAAAATATGCTTACATGCCGTTTATGCAACATTGGAAAAGAAGATGAATTGCACTTTTTATTTTGCTGCCCTGCCCTGAATGATCTTAGAGAAAAATTTATACAACCGAAATACTATAAGGCTCCATGCAATTTCAGGTTAACTTTACTTATGTCGTCACACCATGAGACTACAATGAAAAATTTAGCAATGTATATTTATCTGGCGCAAAATAGGCTGAAAATGTTACTTCTTAGAATGATCCTGAACAATGTAAGCGAATAAGTGTATTCCTGGGTAGAATAAAAGGACGTGTTTTCAGGCCAGTTTTGAAGGTTTTTAACGAAGAAAACTGGCAAAGATCGCGAGATAAACAAACTGTTTCAGACAGATAGAACCGAGTATGAACAGCGAGATTCGCTCGTGGAAGTAGCTTTACATGAGAAGCAAGGAGCCATCATGAATTGGAGCATGATTGGAGCTGTTTGTGAGGATGCGTAGATTTGAATGACTTCAGTCAAATAGTTTACGGACGACACCATTAACGGAACTGAAAGTGAGTGTCGCGACTTTATACTGAAAACGTGCAGAATCGCTCACTAACGAAGAGGACGAAGAGGCGAGGTAACGACATCGGTCTCTTTGGTTCTGAAGATAAATCTTTCCGCTGAGTTTGAACTTTTTAAATGTTAAATAGGATATAGAGTCTTTTTCGATCATCTTTGTCAGTTTCCTTCACCATACTGAAGATGGAAGGGAAGATGTGATCCCGAAAAATTCCCACAAATAGGCTTCATTAATGGTACTAGAACTGGGAGCAGGGGAAGAAGGGATCGCAAAGGCGATGGAGATGAAGACA
>JADBJO010002481.1:265923-268423 GCA_016801955.1 Conus betulinus
TACCATTAACATTGTGAAGACAAAAGGTTAGAACATCTTTCCGTGAGAGAGAGAGAGAGAGAGAGAGAGAGAGAGAGAAAGAGAGATTGAGAGAGGTGGGGGAAAGGAGAACAGAAAAAATAGTAAATGATAAAACGCGGAGAGAGAGAGAGAGAGAGAGAGAGAGAGAGAGAGGAGAGAGAGAGTGAGGGGGGTGTTGAGACGTGTTTTATTAACAAATAATGACAAGCTATGCATGTTTCTCGAAGTTATTTGGAAATAATCTTTTCCAACACATCAGTAAAATACTGAGATAAAATGAAACAGTGTTGGCTATGGGGTGCATGCGGACTCAGTGCATATTCTTAGTTTGATACCACGTGACATGTCTCTATGGAACTGGATTTAATGAGAACAGCCTCAAAACTGATGGCCAACAAGGAAGCGGAAACACGTATCAACAGTTTAAAAACAGATCGTTGGAGTGATGCCCTTTCGTTGATTATCATCCAGTGGGAGTCCATAAGGGACTCGAAAAATATAGAAAAGAAGACATTTCAATCAATCAAGATTGAAAAAAAAAAAAGGATTGACCTAGTTCATTAATGTGACCCTTTGACTTAAACATTGAAAGGTGTGTGGCGCTCTGAATTATCCAGGTGGGCAAAAATGAAGCCTCCCACGGTCACCTGGTCTGGTCTTTAATAGGTCAAGGGAAAGTCATGAAAATAATCTTGCTTCAAAGCTCGGCCCTCATCCCCCCCCCCCCCCATCCCCCCCCCCCCCCCCCCCCCCATCTCCTTCAATTCTGTGTCTCTGAAATTTCCTCTTTTTGTGGCTGCAGTTCCGTGTCTCTGAATCACCTTGTATCTCTCTCTCTCTCTCTCTCTCTCTCTCTCTCTCTTATATGCACGCACATGCGCGCATGCACGCACGCGCGCACACACACACACACACACACACACACACACAACACACACACACACACACACACACACACGCACGCACGCACGCACGCAGACACGCACACACACACACACACCCTTTATCCATGTGTGTATGCCACACTCTGTCTGTCCTGTATGTGTCTGTCTCTGTCTGTCTCTGCCTCTGTCTCTCTCTCTCTCTCTCTCTCTCTCTCTCTCTCTCTCTCTCTCTCTCTCTCTTCTCTCTCTCTCTCTCTTTCTCTTCTCTTTCTTTCTTTTCACAATCTGTTATTCCACCATTCTGCCCCCCCCCCCCCCCCCTCCTTCTCCCTCTCTTTCTTCTGTATCTCCCTGTCCCACTCATTGTCTCTCCCTCTCCACCCGACTCTCTTGTCTCCCTCTCTTCGCTTTGTCTCCACCCCCTCCATTCCTTCTCCCTTATCTCCCCTTTCAGACATCCTCTGCCCACGTCCGTCTAGGTTTCTCTCCCCTTTTTCAGGCACCTATGGACAGTACAAGGTAATGATTGTCGCAGGTGTATATTGTCAAATCGAGATTTGGAACAGCACAAAGGAACGTCTCGGATGTAGTTTGCTGTTTTTGGTCGTGTCAGGTGGGCATTGTGCCTCTTGGGAACGACCTTAAAGGGAAAGCTCAAGATGATGCAACTGGTACACAATGGGGAGAAAAAAAAAACCATTCCAAACTTGCCAGCTCTGGTTCCAGCCAACTACAGGCACCTGTATTATTGTATTGTGTTATTGTATCGTGTATTATATTGTGTTTTGTTTTGTATATTGCATTGTTTTCTATTGTATTGTATTGTATTGTATTGTATTTGTTGACTCACAGGTTGTTTCTTACCTGCTTAAACTTGGTGATATACATTTTTTAAAAAGAAATTCTGGTGAATCCACCACATAACGGGGGACAAATACATGACAAAAAATGACGCGTTTCGACCTCTTTGGTCTTCTTCAGGCAAGATGAACAACATTCAGGACATTGGCAACGAAGCACGATCAACTACGTATCTTTTTCCATTGGCCGTAAGATGTGATATACCTTTTCTGTTTCAACACATACTGACAGCGCTTTGGGAGAAAGTCATGTATGGAACGAACGGTAAGTGGTGGACAACTTATTTCAGCAACTAGTGACTGCTCTCCAGAGGTCAGCGGTAGTACATTTTTTTTTTTAGGACTTGACACATGTTTTAAGAGAGGTTTACATGTTGGCTCACTAAGGCCAGAGAAATGCTGAAACTGTGGTCTGACTCCAGTACTATGTCTGAGCTGACCAGTGGATGGAGGCATTGTCTTCTAAGAAGTACCAGGACCGGGTTTAGTACCTGTTGGCTAGCAAAGCAATCATATGTACAATTTACCATTTATTTTCTTTCATCCCACAATTGTGGACCTGCGAATTTATGATAACTACACTACCCCACATTGGTTTGAATCTTCACCTTCGAGCGATGACCAAGATATCCACTGCCAAGAGAAAGCACCGGCAATCTGACTTTGGCTTTTCTCCACAGTTTTACAGACCCCAGTTTGGCACCGTTTTGACACTGAGCATTACTGTCTTCCAGC
>JADBJO010002481.1:273423-310439 GCA_016801955.1 Conus betulinus
ACAACGCAACCATGGGAAATTGACTGACGGGACAATTTCAGTGAGTTCTTGTGACACTACTTATTGCAACAGGTCAAGCTATTGTGGCATCGGCTGTTGCACAAATCCACCTTTTTTGCACTTGCAGCTGTTCGTTTTGCAACCCGTCTTGCAGCCGCACTGGATGAAGCCTTGTCCTGTCCCGACCGATTCTCCAGTCACTGCTGATCTGAGGGCAATTTCCTGTTCTGGGACTTGATCTTCTGTCAGCAGTTTCTGTTCACATTTTTGGATCTGATTGCCACAGCACAACTTTTGCAGACGTCCAGTTGACGTACCCACTTTGTACTTGCCATGGTTGACTTCTAGCACAACGCCTATGAGATGTCCTGGATCAGCACGACCTCTGTCAACTTTGGGGATGGGTATTCTGACGTTGTCTCCTACTGCCAACGGTGGCAGTTTGGCTTCACTTATGAGGCACATTTTTTTCGCTTGTTTTTCTTGGGCTTCGTGGGCTTCTTTTCTCTTATGCCGTATGGCAGAACGCAAAGAGCAACGAGAACATTTGTCAGCCTGGGAACAATGCGGATGTGCCAGCTTGGAACAAGTTCTGCATACAACAGCTTCATTCATGTGTATCTCGCACACGTTGCAGATTGCATTAACGTTGGCAGGTATCTGGACGTCTTGGTGAAGTGGGGGACGAAACTTGACGAGCTGCAGCCTCTCCTGTCGTGGCGCTGGTTCCACCTCCTGGGTAACGGGCATCTCAGTTGCTTCCTCCAGGCCATCCACGGGTTGTTCCGACGACTCTTCTCCCCGGTCCGATGCTGTCAAAATAGATTAAAGAAGTAAATAATGTAGGTCACACTTTGCAAGTTTTTTTGAGGCTGTGACATTACGTCGTTTTGTGACACGGTCTGAGGACCTTTTCCAGTCACAAGTCCACCTTCACACCTCTCCTTATTGCAGCGCATGACACTGGGCCATAATCATATACGACCAGTAGTTTAGGAGATATAGAGTTTTGAAGATTTAACATTTATAAACCCGCTACGCATGCGCATTCCGTCACAATTATTGTGTTGGCGATAACTTTGATGTATCGGTGTGAGGGGATGACGTAATACTACCTATATTCCAAATTTCGTTGATTTTCGTTCAGTAGTTCCCAAGTTATGGCAAATTTTAGGTTTTAAGCGTATACGCATGCGTAGACCGCACGTGACTATTCTTGAAAAAATTTAAAGGGTCGGGCATCATCAACATATATGTCCGAACAAACACACATGCGCGCGCGCGCGCGCACATACACACACAGACACACACAGATACACACACACACACACACACACACACACACACACACACACACACACACACACCACACACACACACACACACACACACACACGCACACACACACACACACACACACACACACACACACACACACACTCACACACGCACGCACACACACACACACACACACACACACACACACATCACACACACACACACACACACACACACACACACACACACACACACACACACACACACACACACACACACACCACACACACGTCTAATATCGCATTTGCAAAAAAAAGGTGTTAACGGAAAGTGCAATTACTACTACTGCTGCACTACTACTACTACTACTACTACTACTACTACTACTACTACTACTACTACTACGTCCTATTGGCAGTGAAGGGATTAAAGGAAAATTAATTGTAGTTTTAGAGAAATAAATCATAAAACAAATTATTAACCTTTTTTTTTTTACATTTTTATGCTGTAAATTTACCACTGAAGGAGGAGTCAGTGCTATTTAATTGCACCACTGTAATTTTTAGTTAATACACACTACTAGGGTTCGTGAAACACCACAATGTTAATGTCACAATAGTCTTTACTGCGTTCGTGTCGTCACTGTTGTTCTGTTGAATCTCCCCGCCATGATCGTCTCTAAATCCTCTTCATCTGTGATTAGTGACAGAACTTCAAGTGGGAGAGCTGAAGAGGTCAAACCAGTGGACGCAGGTTTTCCGAAGACTGCTTCACAGGGGTGACATTCCCAGTCTCGAATGATGTGAACTGTTTTTCTGGAACTGTACGAACTTCAGACCTTGAGCCCACCTCGTGCAATTGTGTTCTCTCATCCACGACACCAATTGTTTGTGAACCTCGTCGTTTGATTTCTCCACAGAACCCTGAGACTGTGGATGTCTCGGGCGCCCATGGACAATCTTGAGGTTTGGCCAGAGGCTGGTAAGCTCCACGATGATCCTGTTGACGAATTCTCTGCCATTATCCGACTGCAGGATGTTGGGAGCTCCGTTGGTGTGGAGGAAAATGTCAAGCAACGCGGTAGCAACATCGACAGCAGATTTTCTCTCCAACGGTCGGAGATGCGCAAACTTCGTGAAGTGATCCTGGTAGTTCAGAATCCACTTGAAAGGTCCATCCGCCTGACTCTGCATGTCGATCAAGTCGACTTGGCCACGTGAGTTGAGATCAGATGAGCGAACAGGTTTCACGACAATGCTGGTAGCGCTAGGCTTGCATCTCCGGCGCTGGCATTCGTCACAGAATGAAACGAACAGCTTCACAGCGTCCTGCGTGATATTTGCATAACGCCTCTTCAAATGACGCATCATTTTGTTGATACCTCCATGACCTTGAGCAATGTGTACTTCATAGATCTTATAAAGTTCATCATTGTACACATAGTACGGATCGCATCATCTCTGGTGCCGCTTTTTGATCAGTTTCCCCACTTCCCCAACAGAGAGAATGTCGAACCGTTTGCAAGCATTTCGTTCGTCATCTGTTTTGCCACCAGCTGCCCTTCTTCCACGCTTCACAATTTCCAGCAGCTGCTGTATCTCTCAATTGACAACGCACAATTGTTCTTCTGTTTTGTGTCGATTTTGTCGACCCAGCTGTCATGAAATTGCTGCGCACGACGCACTGTCTCTTCCATGTTGTCTGTGAACTGTGTTTCACGGAAATATTTACCGAGTAGTATTCACTTGACAGCGACAATGAAGTGTGTGCATTCAACTTTGGTCCCTAAAGGTCGCCGAGAACAACAAAAACATTTCCGGTAACGTCTCCTGTACAGATCTCACGATTTTGCCCGTGGAATTTGTACTGGCACACTTTCAACGCAGTTTCTTCGTGGAAAGTATACATTAAACGCCGGTTTTTCATTGAATGTATACTTTCCATGGCTGATCCATGGAATGTATACATTCCACGATTTGCCCGTGATATATATATATATATATATATATATATATAATAAAGTAATAAATTCCAAGGATAACTACCGAGCGCCACTCCAGCAACTTACAGAGTACCTTGGTATTGCAATGACTGCAAGAAATATTGAATGATAAACAAAGCTTGCTCTTATGTCTTAGGTTGTAGTAGAAAATAAGGGGGTGATAAGTATTCATATCTGTAGTGGTAGATCATTCTGCCTATCTAACAGTATGTGCTTGAGTGGGTGAATGGGGAAAAATAAATGCTTCTCCAAAAGGGGAGACATCTCCAATGGGGAGGAAGCTCACTAACATATAACTCCTGGTCATATACCGGTATTTCGAAACCTGATTGTTTTCTCCTCAGTGACTGCGGAAAGTGGTATTTGACTCCACCCGCCTATTTGGGTTTTAAGAAGAATGCTATACCAGAAAAAGGCTGGCGTGCAATACCATAGTATGTTTGTTGAGTTTTCAAAGAAAAACAACCAAAGGTGTCACCTAAGAGCAAAAGAAAATCATAAAAGAGCAAAACAAGCTGCATTTTCTTGTGCAAGTAGAAAATATAAAAAGATATCCTCTTAAGACACAAGTGCTGAGGGCCAGTCCTTGGAACGAATCTGCAAGGGACTAAATTACAATAAACTAATACATTTCAAGGATAAATACCGAGCACCATTCCAGTAACTTACAGAACAGCATGGTATTGCAATGACTGCAAGAATATTGAATGATAAACAAAGCTTGCTTTTATGTCTTAGATTGTAGTAGAAATAGGTGGCTTATAAGCATTCATGTTTGTGGTGGTAGATCATTCTGCCTAACTAACAGTATGTGCTTGAGTGGGTGAATGGGGAATAATAAATGCTTCTCAAAATGAACCTTCAGCAAGCTTATAGCCTCCAAAGGGGAGATATCTCCAATGGGGAGGAAGCTCACTAACATATAACTCCTGGTCATATACCGGTATTTCGAAACGTGATTGTTTCTCCTCAGTGACCGCGGAAAGTGGTAATTTGACACCTCCGCCTATTCGGTTTTAAGAAGAATGCTATCACAGTAAAAGGCTGGTGTGCAATACCGTAGCATGTTTGTTGAGTTAAAAAAGAAAACAACACCCAAAGGTGTCACCTAAGAAGCAAAAGAAAATCATAAAAGAGCAACGCAAGCTGCATTTTCTTGTGCAAGTAGAAAAAATGAAAAGATATCCTCTTAAGACACAAGTGCTGAGGGCCAGTCCTTGGAACAAATCCGCAAGGGACTAAATTACAATAAACTAATAAATTTCAAGGATAAGTACCGAGCACCATTCCAGTAACTTACAGAACAGCATGGTATTGCAATGACTGCAAGAAATATTGAATGATAACAAAGCTTGCTCTTATGTCTTAGATTGTAGTAGAAATAGGTGGCTGATAAGCATTCATGTCTGTAGTGGTAGATCATTCTGCCTAACTAACAGTGTGTGCTTGAGTGGGTGAATGGGGAATAATAAATGCTTCTCAAAATGAACCTTCAGCAAGTTTATAGCCTCCAAAGGGGGAGACATCTCCAATGGGGAGGAAGCTCACTAACATATAACTCCTGGTCATATACCGGTATTACATCTCCAATGGGGAGGAAGCTCACTAACATATAACTCCTGGTCATATACCGGTATTTCGAAACGTGATTGTTTCTCCTCAGTGACCGTGGAAAGTGGTAATTTGACACCTCCGCCTATTCGGTTTTTAGAAGAATGCTATCACAGAAAAAGGCTGGTGTGCAATACGTAGTGTGTTTTTGAGTTTAAAAAAAAAACAAAAAAAACACCCAAAGTGTCACCTAAGAAGCAAAAGAAAATCATAAAAGAACAACGCAAGCTGCATTTTCTTGTGCAAGTAGAAAATAAAAAGATATCCTCTTAAGACACAAGTGCTGAGGGCCAGTTCTTGGAACGAATCACAAGGGACTAAATTACAAGAAACTAATAATTCCAAGGATAAGTACCGAGCACCATTCCAGTAACTTACAGAACAGCATGGTATTGCAATGACTGCAAGAATATTGATTGATAAACAAAGCTTGCTCTTATGTCTTAGATTGTAGTAGAAATAGGTGGCTGATAAGCATCATGTCTGTAGTGGTAGATCATTCTGCCTACCTAACAGTGTGTGCTTGAGTGGGTGAATGGGGAATAATAAATGCTTCTCAAAATGAACCTTCAGCAAGCTTATAGTCTCCAAAGGGGAGACATCTCCAATGGGGAGGGAGCTCACTAACATGTAACTCCTGGTCATATACCGGTATATCGAAACGTGATTGTTTCTTCTCAGTGACCGCGGAAAGTGGTAATTTGACTCCACCGCCTATTCGGTTTTAAGAAGAATGCTATCCCAGAAAAAGGCTGGGATTCATTCCAAGAACTGGCCCTCAGCACTTGTCCTAAGAGGATATTTTTTTTTTATATTTTCTACTTTTCACAAGAAAATGCAGCTTGTTTTGCTCTTTTATGATTTTCTTTTGCTTCTTAGGTGACACCTTTGGTTGTTTTTTGTTTTTTTTAAACTCAACAAACATACTACGGTATTGCACACCAGCCTTTTTCTGGGATAACATTCTTGTGAGCGCGTGCGTGCGAGCAAGCGAACGTGCGTCTGCATGCACACGTGTGTGTGTGTGTGTGTGTGTGTGTGTGTGTGTGTGCGCGCGCGCGCGCGCGCGCGCGTGTGTGTGAATTACAAACAGAAAACAACTGATGTGCCGGTGCTAATAGCAAAATCAAATTATTAAGGTATTTATGCTGATAACAAATAAGTGCTATTGATACTTTTTTTTTTTTTTTGCTGACAGTATAGTAAAGAAGAACCATTAATATCTCTATGCTAATAGAAGAGAGGAATTTTTCAGTGTATATTTATATACTGATGAAAAATGCATTTGTTTCAGTATTGAGAAAAAGAACCATCAGTACGTGTATGGTAACTGGATAATAAGAAGTATACAGTATGATAACACAGGATAAATTCATTTATCTCGTTTTGATACAAGTTGACACAAACGACAGTCGTAAAGACAAATCTCTCTCTCTCTCTCTCTCTCTCTCTCTCTCTCTCTCTCTCTCTCTCTCTCTCTCTCTCTCTCCGAATAGTTTTCTCTTTTTTTTCTGAGTTCTTTATTTTCGCACTGTTCTTCTGTTGTTGGTGGTGGTGGTGGTGGTGGTGGTGGTGATGGTGGTGGTTGTGGTGGTAGTGCTGCTGCTACTGCTGCTGCTGCTGCTGTTTTGTTATGGGAACAAGCGTTATCGTTAACACTTTAGCGCTCCTGTTGTAACTGGACAGGTGGGTGCATCACACACACAGAGAAAAGGAATGGAGCAGACATCTGCCCACAAAAGGAATAGAACACGCAGACGTGAGGAATGGACGTAACACGAGACACGCAGATAAGAGGTGTGGCACACACAGTCTGACACAGACAGAACATTGACATGAAACCAACTGGGAAACAGTCAAGGGGAAATGAACATGCATACAGACGAACTAAATGAAAAAACACAAACACATAAGAGTAATAAAACGTGCAGACAAACAGAAGGAAGGAAACACACACACACACACACACACACACACACACACACACACACACACACACACACACGCGCGCGCAGATAGATAATCATGCACAGAACCATTAGCAGAGAAAAAAGATCACACCGACAGACAAACACGAATAGAACTCACAGACAGATAGAACAAGATAGCGAAACACACAGACTGGCAAGACAAGCAGTATGCACGGACACATAAAAGAAATGGAATACTCAGACAGGCAAAAGGAGTGGGAGAGGCTAGAGAGACACAGAGACAGTTGACAACAACGGAACACACCGACAGAAAGTGGATATTGATACATGGACAAATTAGAGAAAAGGGGAACATGGGTAACTGTTTTTTCTTACATCTGCTTGAGTTTTTTCTTCGAGAAAAAAAAAAAGTTCTGCAAGATACTCCAGACAAACAGATTACAGGAAAATAACACACGAAGCATTTTAACCTCTTGGGTCCTCTTCAGGCAAAACAAACAACATTTAAGACAATGAAAACGAAGAACGAGCGACCACACATATCTTCTCATATTGGAAGGGGATCATGGGAGTTCAAATGATAATAATATGACAATATTGCTAATAATAATAATAATGATAATAATAATAATAATAATATATATAATAATAATAATAATAATAATAATAATAATAATAATAATAATAATAATAATAATAATAACATCAACAATAATGATAGCGATAGCGACGATAGTGATGGCAGTGATGATAATGAAAATAGTTAAATGATAAGAGAAGGAATGTTGTTACTTTGGGTGATAATAATAATTATGACGATAATAACTGCAGGATTCATAATGGCTAAACACACACAGAAGTGGAGAAAGAGATGGAGTGTGGGGGTAGCAGAGAGCAGCAGGGGTTCTTTGTTTTTTTGTTTTAATTATTGTTTATTGGTATGATATGCTAGTGATGATAGTAATCATGATATCAGTCTCAGTTTCAGTTTCATCAAGGAGGCGTTACTGCGTGTGGACTAGTCCATGACGCTACACCACATCCGCTAACTTTTGAGACCACACCTAGCATTGGTTGTGTCTTTTTTTCATATATGTGTATGTGGTGAATATACACATGTTTGTGTGTGTGTGTGTGTGTGTGTGTGTGTGTGTGTGTGTGGTGTGTGTGTGTGTGTGTTGACGTGTACACTGGTACATGTTCACATGCACGTGTGCGTTCAAACGTATGCGTGTTTGTGCGCACACGTGTGTGTGGATGTGCATATGTGTGTAGGCACGAGCGAGCGCATGTGCGCGCGCGAGCACGTGCGTGTGTTTGTTTGTGTGTGTGTGTGTGTGTGTGTGTGTGTGTGTGTGTGTGTGTGTGTGTGTGTGTGTGAGCTCTCGCAAGCGCAAAGGCGTGTGTGCGTGCATGTGTGTGCATGTCTGTGTGCCCATTGTGTGTGTGTGTGTGTGTGTGTGTTGTGTGTGTGTGTGTGTGTGTGTGTGTGTGTTTTCTGTGTGTGTGTGTTTCCGTCAGTGTATATTACATCATCATCTTTCGTGCAAAGGTCTACTCCTGCATCTGAATTTCTGCGTTGGTTTTGTGTGCTGGCCGTTCTCGGCAATGTCTTCCAAGTTCTGGAGCGACGACAATATATCTCGCAGAGGTGTTTCAAGTGGTCTGGATATTTCTCCCATTCCTTGGTTTCTTTGAGTTCTGCTAACTGGCACACAAGCTGTTTACTGTTTTCTACCTGCCCTGTCCATGATTTCCACGTCCTTGACGATTGCCTTTTGTTTCCTTGGTTGCCGCATGTAATGGGTTTTGGTGATGTTTAAGTGCTCTGAAATATGCCTTCACCTGTTTCTGGCTTTTTTTTTTTTCTGTCCCAACCTCTGCCCCACCTCAGAGGCAGTGCACACACGCCGCTCATTCCGACACCCCCATCCACAGCCGCAGCCCGATCGGCCCCGCCGCAGCCCCGGCACCGGCAATCCACGGGGAGTAGTCAATGTCAAGTCATCAAGAGGTAAACCCACCGGAGGAGACACTGCACTGCTGCCGAGTCACTTCGTTGGTGTTCAGTGGCGCCTGTTCCGATCTAACATACGCAGGACACCACCTACTAAGCCCCCTACTGACGACAATAATTGTTTAGTCGCGGAGCCGGCGTGAGTGAACTCTCCCTCCAGAGGGCGCCACCACGTCCGTCCAACGACAGCCCCCATGGACTCGCCGATACCGGTGACCTCGAGCGGAATCAAACCAAGGCCACAGATGTGGAGAGGACATTGAAACTGAGGTCATCATAAGAGCAGGGCATGAAGGGCCACAGAATTTGAGACATTTTTTTTAATGGTGATCGATAAGAATGAGGATGATTAAGATGATGCTACGGATTTCCTTTTCGGTCTAAGACTACATGACAGGGCTGTACTCTACGCTTCCTTTCATAACATATTCCGGCGTCAACCAGGCCCGAGAGATAGAGGCACCTGCAGTGTTGGTCCGGAAATTTGAGCAACACTCTCAGAAAAACGCATCCATTAAGTGGATGAAACTCGATCTTGTGGTCCCTGTCTTCCCAACTGAGTCCGCAGCAAACTCAACTGTGGGTAGGAGCCCGTCGGGGCAGAAAAACGTTCTAGCTTAATTTGTGTCTTGTCTGCATTGAAGGAAGGTCGAGCAGGTATCACATAGTTTCAGCTGGTGTGTCTTTTGCGATTCCCAGGATCATCAATCTCATTGCTTCATTTTGCATTCTTTCTAATTGAGGAAGATTGCTGTCGGACAGTTTTGTAAGCCCTAATGCATAATTCATCACACTGCGTGCAAGTGCGTGATATAGTCGGTAGAGATGACGCTGTTCAATGCCTTTACCAGCCTTTGCTGTCATGGTAACTAGACCTTTTTTTGCATATAAGGACAATTATAGTAGATTAATGATAATGCTTAGTAGCAAAGAGTAGAAATGATAAATGAATAAAAGCAAACAAATATGTGAGGAAATATTTTCATGGGAACAAAAAGAATAAAAGAAATAAGGTTAAAGTGGTTTCAATAAAAATTCATTATCGGGTTTTGGTGACAAATTCAATTCTAACAGATATGGGAGTAGCAGAAAAACAGGTGTAGCTTTTGTGAAGATGTTAAAGATTCCATTTTGTACTACTTGTGGGAATGTCAACATGTGCAAAGTTTTTGGACAGAATGTACAGAGTACATAAAAGGGAAATGTGCGAATTGTGATAGATTGGGACTAAATCAGTTACTAGTACTCTTTGGGAATGACAACAAAACAAAAACGGACGACTGTTTTCTTCACATCTTATTACCAGCTAAGTATACTATTTATAAATGCAGAATAAGAAAAAGTAAATCCAACACATCAATTATTCCTAAGAGATTTAAAAGAAGCTTATGAGAGAGAGATAAATATGTATTCAACACCTCTATGCAATATGATAAATTCGTACTGAAATGGGCATCATACACAAATTTGATACAAACTGATTAAGACAACAAAGTAAAGTACTGCTACAAAAGTTTGTTGTTTGTTGTTGTTGTTGTTGTGTTGTTGTTGTTGTTGTTGTAGAAGTCATGTACTATATACACACAAGTACACAATTTTTTGTCAAACGTAGTATGGTTTTATATTAGCTCTGGTTGAAATAAGTCAACATTGACTATAAGATGATTGATCTATGATTACTCTTGTCCAATTATATATTCATAACGGTATGTTGACAGCATACTAAAGTTCTGCCTTCTATTTGCGATTAACTATTATATAAAATGACTATAATCTAATGACATTCTGAGCAAGTCTGTATGGTTAACAAGAGAACTAAGTTTTTACATAAGTCTATCATTAAGTACTATACTGGATATTGACATTGTGTATGTGTTACATGATCAACCCCATGTATGTAAGAATGATGACACATTTGTGTGCAAATCTTGTTCAACTGAAAAAAAAATGGAATAAAAAAAGAAAAGAAATCGTACACAATTTAAAAAAAGCAAACAAAATTATTGGATGGTGATCATAATGATAGTAGTTAAATGTAGTGTTGTTGTACTAATCGTAATGATTAGAAAGAAATGGACGTGATCAATAAGTGAAGGGCTATCATTGCTACTGGAAATGGGAGCAAAAGCAAAAAGAAAAAAAAAAAAAAGAAAAGAAAAAAGTGTGTGTGTGTGTGTGTGTGTGTGTGTGTGGGGGGGGGGGGGGGGGCAGAAAAAAGGAGGGGGGGGGGGGAGGCTCATAAACCTACACCTACACTCACACATATTTGCACAGGAAAGAGGGAAGGGACACTCATGCAAACAGTATCATTGGAAAAGCAGACAATAATGCTCGATAGTGATAATTGTCATAATTCAAATAGTGTTGGCATTATTATGATAATACTCGCTAGAAAGAAATGGAAAGGATCAATGAAAAAGGGTTCATACACACACACACACACACACACACACACACACACACACACACACACACACACACACACACACACACAAATAGAAACCCATGCAAACTGCACTGTTGGAAAAAATAAACTGTACTGTTGGGTGATGATCATTATAATACTAATTGTGCACCTTGAACTCTAACAATATGCTTAATCAGCGATTCAAGTAAAAGATGCTCTTCCGTTCGTTTCAGTACTGATTGCTGTATAGACCTTGATTAGACTTACCCCATCACTTTGAACAAATTACCGTCTGCATACATAGAAATTCTTCAGGGACTTTTTTTTTTTAGGATCATGTTTTTCTTTTTAAATAACTGAAGGGACACTACACTAAATCATCTCTCCATTTGACACAATTTGTTCAAATTACTCCCCTTTTCGTCCGCCAATACAATTTTCTGTGCTAGTGTTTTCAGCTTGGGTTGATCGTGTTAATAGCCCGCAGGCAGTGCAATCTGCATGGGCTGTGTCACACTGATCAGTTTGAGCATGAACATATTCAATGGGTTGCAGGTCTTAGATGATTGTTGTGTGAGGGAATAAAAGGACATTTTTTCTTTTCAGGCAGATGTATGTTGACAGGTAGTAGAGGGGTGTTGGGGGCGGACAGCTTGTATAGCTGTAGCGATTTGTAAAATCACGTGAGATGTATGGAGAAGTAATGTTGCATCGGACTGTATAAGGTAAGGAGAAGCAGGGGAATGACGTGATAAGTTCATGAGGTCAGAGGGGACCAATCAGCGTTGTTGCTTATGGGTACGTTCCTGTTGTGAACAGACATCAACAGGTGGAGTTGTCTGGTGTGGAAATTACTTGTCACTTGTGTCCGGGGCGTCTCTGGCCTACGTTTGGCTGTGTAAACAATTTTCCACGTTTGTGCTGGTATATGAGTGCAGGCTGATAGTCAGCTAGAGATGTAAATGCTCTCATAGGGTCTGGTGCCCATGGCGTTCCTGACAACCGATGTTTCTGTCTGCTGACTGTGAAGTCAGGTCAGAATTTCGTCTTGTTGAGCATGTCTAAATGGAAAGTGTGGTTACATTAAATGAGTGCAGTTCGAGTTTTGATTCATATGGCAGATAAGTATGTCAGGAGGTTATGTTGATATTTCAGCTGGTTGTAATGGGATATATTGTTTGGTGTGTAAGAGAGAGTGTTAAGATTAGCCAGGTGGTTGTCCTTATTTTGTGAGTTGTTTTATATTATAACAAACATACGTAGATTTGATCACACACAAACTAAATTATTGTCCACACTTTTGAGTGTGCTTTAGTTGGTCATTAGAATGTGTAGTTTGTGGATAAACTGTGTGTCATAAAGGGGGGTATAATGTGTGAAATAGTGTGGGTTTAGTAATATATGAGCTCATTGAGGTTATACTTGGCTGTTCTGAACAATGTACAATGTAACTAAGTGAACAATGTAGTGTTCGCTACACATGTACATGTGCGCGTATGCGTGTGTGGGTGATTATGGTCGTTGTGTGAGTATGAGTGTCTGGAAAGAAGTTGTATTTAAGCCTTAGCTATTTTTGCAATATAACGAAAATCGCTGCCGATGTTCTCACTCCATCCAGTGTGGGTGGGTCCATGACTGCAGTTAGGGAAAAAGGAAGAGATACAAGCTTCACCCTCTAGTGCCGTGCCTTGTCGCAGAGAAGAATTGATTCACTGTGGCTGGTAATGACTATGGGCCCCTTACCTTTACTAGGCTTTATTTCATTTCGCAAGATGTGTGTGAAGTTTGTTTCATGTATGAGCAATTGTGATGTGTTAGTATTGGAGGTAACAAGAAAAAAAAAAATCAAATGATAAGTGTGGCTGGTGTGCTGAGTCTGTTTCCATATTATCAGATGTGGAACCGAGAGAAGTTTTGTTAAGTTATAGGCAAGACTGAGTCATAGGACATCTTCATTTTGAATACCCTTGGGCTACCAAAGAATTTCGCCAAGAACCTGAACGCGTTTGCCAAGGATTTTCTTTTAGGGAAAATCAGGTGGCTGCTATAAAAAAAACAAAAAAAAAACCACTTTGGGCTTAATGTGAACTAACATACAAAGTGTTTACATATTCTGAAAGGAAAATGAATGGACGATAAGGAAAAAAAAATGATTTATTGTATTTCCTGTGAGTTTGTGATCATGATTTTTTTGACAGAATATTTGAAAGCACAGATTTTTTTTTGTTTTGTTTTGTTTGAGATATCATAATTATATAAATTTTCTTTTTTTTTTTTTTTTTTTTTTTTTTTTTTTGCTGTCCCAACTTCTGCGCCACCTCAGAGGCAGTGCACCCACGCCACTCATTCCGACACCCCATCCACAGCCACAGCCCGGTCAGCCCCACCACAGCCCCGGCACTGGCATCCACAAGGAGCAGTCAATGTCAAGTCGTCAAGCGGCAACCCACCGGAGGAGACACTGCACTGCTGCCGAGTCACTTCGTTGGTGTTCAGTGGCGCCTGTTCTGATCTAACATACGCAGGACACCACCTACTAAGCCCCCTACTGACGACAACAATTGCTTAGTCGCGGAGCCGGCGTGAGTGAGCTCTCCCTCCAGAGGGCGCCACCACGTCCGTCCAACGACAGCCCCCATGTACTCGCCGATACCGGTGACCCGACGGAACCAAACCAAGACCACAAACTTGGAGAGGACATCGAAATTGAGGTCACCATGAGAGCAGGGCATGAGGGCCACAGAATTTGAGACATTTTTTTTTTTTTATTATGCTGATCGATGAGAATGAGGATGATTTAGATGATGCTACGGATCTCCATTTCAGTCCGAGGCTACATGACAGGGCTGCACTCTACGCTTCCTTTCATAATATATCCTGGCGCAAACCAGTCCCGAGAGATGCAGGCACCTGCAGTGTTGGTCAGGAAATTTGAGCAACACTCTCAGAAACGCATCCTTAAGTGGATGAAACTCGACTGTGTGGTCCCAGTCTTCCCAACTGAGTCTACAGCAAACTCAACTCTGGGTAGGAGCTGGTTGGAGCAGAAAAAACCCACATGACTCTGATGGGATTCGAACCCACGACCTCCCAGCTGGGAGTCTGCAACGCTAACCACTTCGCCACAGCGGCTGGTATATCATAATTTGTTGTTGCTAGATAATTATAGTTAGCAACTTGTGCACACCAATGTGTCATTTGAGCAAACACAATGTTAGAATAACATAAACATAATAAAATAGTTGACCATACTGTTGCTTCATATAAAAATGTTGACTTTTTTGAAAGACTCGTAAGATCCACTTTCTTCAGGAAAACAGTACTTTACGTCACGAGGAGTTTCTGAAGGTTGATCATGGAAATGAAACATCAGCACAGTCTTTATTTCACACAGTCCTATGCAAAAACACACTGGAAATTGGTAGTTGCTTCACTGAACTGTAAACAATTGGTTTTGCAATTATGTCCACAGTAGGTAATCCATACTGAAAACAATCTTTGAAAGTGCGTTCTTCAAGTAAGAAAAATAATTGCAGTTTTATTTTTCACAAAGTCCTATGCAGGAACATACGGGATCTTGACTAAGTGAAAAATCCAGTAAAATTAAATAATCAAATAGAATTAAAACAAGAAAGAAAATGCTGGTATGACACAAAATGTTCCTATGGTAGGAAACTAGACGTGCACTTTAGTGTGCCAGATTTCAAAACAGGGGATCATGCACACACACACACACACACACACACACACACACACACACACACACACACACACATCTATATACTCTATCTCACAAACCAAACACACGTTCTCTCTCTCTCTCTCTCTCTCTCTCTCTCTCTCTCTCTCTCTCTCTCTCTCTCTCTCTCTCTCTCACACACGCACACGCACACACACACACACACACACACACACACACACACACACACGTTGTTATCTATTACCAAAGGAAATATGTGGTCAGCAGAGGATGTTTTGACCATTATGATTGTTTTTTTTGTTTGTTTGTTTGTTTGTTTTTTTCATGATGCGATGATGAGTAGTTTGGGGCCCAAGAGCTACTTCATTTCTAGCATTTTGGTCTCTTCGCATGTAGCAAATCTAGAGTTTTTTCTTCTATACTTGCTGTGGCTTTGCCTGCCTCTGCTGAAGTGTTTGTTATGCATATTTGTTTGATTCTGAGCCTAACTTTGGCTCTAAACCATCTGCGATAAAAAAAAAAGAGAAAACAAATCTATACATTGTCCACACTGGGATGTTCGTTTAGAACAGGATTCCTACAAAGTCAGGTAAAGTTCGCTGAAACCCATCAGCTGACTGACTGTCAACATTGGCAAACACACACCTCTTGCCACAGCCCCTTCTCCTTTCACCACCTGCTCTGCTTGGCTCGCCACGCCTCGAGCTACCTCCTACCCTCCTCTCCCTATCTCTCCCTCTAGTATTGTCCGGTCTGTGCTCAGTTTAGATTTTGCCAGCCGCACTATGTGATGAGTCATCACTCACTTCACCTACAGCGTCGCGCTCGAAGTTGAAGTCAGTTCTGTCTTGTATGTCGATCATTTCTGGCTGAAAATCCTCATCTGTACTGTAATCTTCAAGAGAATCGTCCGATTCTTCATCACAAGTATCCTTTTCAAGTAGCTATTCAAATTCACACTGAGATTTGGCTAACTCCATCACCCATGGACGTTTTGTGCTGCTTCCACTCGTGCTTTATCCTTGCGTCGCCATTTTGCTTGCCTCGCATAGATAAAGAGTTCGTCGTCACTGCAGTCACCCACTTACATCACTTAAAAAAGTCATTGCCGGGTTTCATAGGGGGTTCCCCATTCCTTTTTTTTTAGAATCTACGGACCTTTACGATTCTGAATATAGTATGGGAATACTTCCCTACCACTATCAGAGCTGAAAGCTGAAATAATTGACTGCCGTTCCAGAACGCCGATGTAAGCGGCGAGGGGGCATGATTTATCTCCCATTCCGGAACGGCTTGTGGTAGTTGTAACGTTTTAAGCAAGACTCCTTACTGTCACACACACATTCAGTTTTGGGCTTGTGGAAGAATGGAATGACCGCACTCCTCCCTTTCTCTTTTAATAAACAAAAGAGATCAAGATGCAGAATGAGCAATGATTTAATGACTCTTAAGTTTTGATGACAATTTGGTGAACATTTGTTTTGATGGGCATGGGCGAGATGAATGATGCGATGGTGAAGTGTGTGGTTCGTGAAGATGTTGTCACTGCACAGTCTTAAAGTACATAAACAAAACCAATAAAGAAAAGAACAAAAGGAAAACACAGTCTTGTTAATGTCACTTCTTCCTATGAAATTTTGTTGAACTGTGCGCACTACTTCGCTGTTCAGTCCTGGTTCCTGACGACCTTCCTGGCTGCACGACGTATTCTTGGGTGATGAAAATAAAAGGTTAATTATCTTGTGAAGTGATGGATGATTGATGACGTGGAATGTAGATCTTGAGTTTGTTGTCTTGCTGATGAACTTGCTGTGATTTTTCTGTCATGTCTCACGTAGTACATCTTGATGGACCCAGATGTTCATGTTTGAAATAATATAAAAAACCTGCATGGTGACACACTGCTGCTACTAACTGATACACACACACACACACACACACACACGCACGCACGCACGCACGCACGCACACACACACACACACACACACACACACACACACACACACACACACACACATATATATATATATATATATATATATATATATATATATATATATATATATATACAAGAATTTATATACAATAAACTAATAAATTCCAAGGATAAGTACCGAGCACTATATATATATATATATATATATATATATATATATATATATATATATATATATATATATATATATACTATTTTTCTTTCTGCTTCCTGCTATGCCTGTATAGAACAGTCATTCATTACCCTCTCTACTGCATTCATTCTTTTCTAAATAGATAATCTTTTTACAACAATCATCACCGTTGAGCACATTGTTCCATAGCTCGCCACTATTACATTTCATTCATTCACTTATTGATCAATAATGTTGTGAAAACGATTTGCTACAGTCTAGGGATATAGTAGGTATAACGGCTTTAAAATAACAATGCTCGTCATCCATGACATTGCTAAGTTAAGTAGATCTGCATGGGATATGAAGATGGCTGAAAATAAAGTATGATCAATACAACACATCATGGTGAGATGCTGATGGGGTGATTGATAGATGAGGATGTCGACCATCTAGTCTACCCCAGCAATAAATCAATCATGGTGCAATGATGTTAAAGTAGACCATAGTGAATAAAAACAGATCGGGATTCGGAATAGAACTTGAGTCGTATATTATGTTATAGATAGACGCAGCGTAACAATATGGATTCCACCAACTGATTTGATAGTGCGATCGAACAGTCAAAACTTGAATGATAATATGATCGAAGTATTATGTGAAATAATTAAGCGTATCTACCTCAGCGCAACCCTTGTTTGCCAAACACTGGTGACAATCCAATGACGCTCATTGGGTGAATGATCAAATACCCCGTCACTGATTCACAGGATCTCACCCCTTTTTGTGTTTGACGTTCAAATACTGGGCGGTCTCTTCCAGAACTTGCTCACGTATGGGTGGTGACTTCTTTCCTCTTCAGACACGCTTTTTCTTCAACCGCAATCTTGGCCTTGTCCTGCCTGTCTCCTTCTTGATCTTCTGAGCTTATCCGCTATACAATCATTGCGTCTTCCACTCACTGGTTGGCTATTGTTTTATACAACACTTGGTAGATTGAATAATAGAACTATCAATAGATTATTGTGCTTAATTAATGTGCAAATATGATATAGCACACCGGTTTATATTATTGGAGCATGTAGTTCTGCAAAACAATGAAACTATTTTTAATGCGTAAGCATACGGAATGAGTTTATAATTCTTACGTTGTCTTCAAAAGTTACTCTTTACGCCATGGGCGTGACGTTTTATTTCTTTCACTCGTTTGTGTAACTTGTTAGCGCGACACTTACTATGTCCCACTTGAGCTGTATTGTCTTATTCTGCGCCTCACTTTGAAGAATGAGATCGTGTGATAATGTCTAGTGATTGTTGGCATTCTCTTTTGGAACACATTGTTCAAGAATTTTGAATGTTTTATGATTTTCGTGGGAAACATTTTTGTTTGTGCCCTGCTCGTTGGATATATTAGAAGAGTTGATGCCAGGTTGGATGGCGCAAGTAAAGATGAATTGTAAAGGAAAGAAGAGTGTTTAGTTTTAGTTATTTTGTTTGATCAAATGCGAGATGTGGGGAACACTGATGAAAAGTTTCAATTATTGATGCATGTGCTGACTTAACCACCTAAAAGACAGTTGATAAGTGTTAGAGGAGGACTTGTGTGGGTTCGGCGACATCACTGACATAATGTTCCTTAACCATGCTTAGGCCTGCTTGGCCCATCTCTGGGCTTCACTGAAGTCTTCCCTATCTCTGGGCTTTACTGAAGTCTTCCCTATCTCTGGGCTTCACTGAAGTCCTCCCTAACTCTGGGCTTTACTGAAGTCTTCCCTATCTCTGGGCTTTACTGAAGACTTCCCCATCTCTGCACTTTGCTGGGGTCTCCGCTCGTCTGCGCACTTTGCAGGAGTCTCCCTCCATCTCTGAATTTCGCCGGGGTCTCAGCACATCTTCGTTCTTGCTGCGGTTCTTGACAGGGTCTCTGGCCATCTCTGCACTCTGCTGAGGTATCCAGCCATCCCTGTACTACAGACTGATTCTAAGCTGCCGAATACTTCCGCCTGTTCCCGTCGTCATTCTTCATCGTGATGGCGGCAGTGGACGAAGTATTGCCTACATCCTGCAATTATGGTTGTGTTCAGAAATGTGCATCAATGATGAGAAACTGATGTTTCCAATGTTGGAACGGTTTTGAACCAGGAGTTGTCGAATTTTTCCACACAACAATCTTCATGTGACAGTGGACACGAGACAATTTAAACTATTGGATGACATTTAGATTGTGTATGAGGATGAGTGATTGAGAGAGAGAGAGAGGGCGAATTAAATAGCAAGAATCTGGTGTGAGTGCTCGTAGTTTACATTTAGGATTACTGAATGTCTGTACTTTCATCATGGGTTATGTGCTTGATGTAGCGGGAATCCAGTGTGATGAATCTATGTGTAAGGGTGTTAGATTGGAAGGGTTTGTAGCTGTATATGTGTAGAGTTCAATAAATGTGTTGTGTACGTGCAGATTGTTGTGTCTGTGTGTTTTTGTGATTGCGCTTGTCAGTAGAGTAGAATCTGGTGGGAGTGGATTTAGTCGTCTGGCTTAGCGACCGTGCAAGGCTGGAGTAGTGATGATATATGTGGTGATTACGGTGTATGCCACAGGCACCACAGAAGTCTTCAGACTGTGAGCTGCTAAACATCATGTTGATTAGGGTAGCTGATCTTTGATCTACACACACACACACACACTACCTCTACCTGTCTTATCTCTAAAACCCTAGTGAACTGGTTAATATGGTTTGTCGATTGTGATTATATTTTTTTTACGCAGGAAGTGATTTGGACAAACAAGAAGAGGGGTGCAATATGTTTTGATTCATACGTTTTGTCATTTGGGACATTTTGATAATTTCGAAGGACGGGAGATACTTTGCAACAAAGTGGAAGGTCGGTTTGGACTTACCCTGAGTGGGAGGTTGCCGCTGGGGGTGAAGTATGGAGTTTTGGGCACGTGCCCTTTCTTACCTGTGGGGCAGTGTTTTCGGGAAGGAGTGATTACAGCATCATACACCGGATTATAATTACAGCCCTCAGTTATCAAATCCCGGATCACAGTCACAGATGTCACATTCTAGAAGAACGTTGAATGTTTGTTTTTATCATGGTGATCGGTGTTCGTGCATGGAGAGTGTAGGCGTGCATCAGCAGCATATTTGACAGCCATCTGAGCGGTTACATTTTCATCGTTAAGACTGTCAGTTTCAAAATATTGGAATTTGTTTGACTTGTTTGGCGAAATGACTGGCTAGATGATGCAGAACTTGTTTTAGACCTTTGTGCTCATGATATGCGCGTGTGTACAATGAGTGTCTCGTGTAAGCATCAAGGAAGACGTGCTTTTTGTATAAAGTAGAAATTGAATGGTTGTTTACAACAAAAAAAAAAAATAAAAATAAAACAAATCAATAATAATAATAATTATTAATAATAATAATAATAATAAGTAAACAAAAAAAGAATCAGTCAAAAAATGTACATGCGCACACTGTAAATGGTGGGTGATTTTTCACTGTAATAAAGACTGTTCAGTTACTGAAGTGGAAGAATATGGTTTATTTATTTGTGTTTTCATATATATGTTATTAATTTTATATTTCAATTAAATGTTGCTGAACCACAAAAGGCTATTTTTTTTTCTCTATTTCTTTGCAGATGGCATTGCGTCATCTTCAGTATGTATTTATAGGCTGATGGCACTGTGGATCCAATCCTTATTTCCTTTTTTCATCTCTGTTTCTAATTGACCACCATCAACCATTCTCCAACTTCATCTTTCAATCGTCACAGTGTTATACTTTATCTTTTAATTTGCCAAAACACTCCTGAAATGAACTGTTTTTACAAACAATAATAGGTATGGCGGATACAGTGCTTTAGGACTCAGGTTTGGTACAGTCTTTGACTAAAATTCAACCTTTTTTTTCCTGAGTCTAGGTCTGCTTAATTCTAGTTTTTTAGACTATTCCAATTTTTCTTCGAGTTTAAAGCTGTCTCCATCCAATTAACTACAACATGACGACTGAACCTTTATATATTTTTACCAGTTTGAAAAACCCGTTGACATTTATGTGTGATTCGCGACAACAGAACTGCTTCCGGTGTTCTTTAGGTTAGATTCAATATGAGGCATGTATGCTACAGCTTCGTTTTTGTTTGTTTGTTTGTTTTGTTTTGTTTTGTCTTGTCAATGACGTGTGTCCCTGTGTGTGTGTGTGTGTGTGTGTGTGTGTGTGTGTGTGTGTGTGTGTGTGTGTGAACAGTAAACGAACCTCAGAACATGGCCTCGAAGATAGTGGCTGAACAATAAAGGGTCGTATGGAACACTGCATGACAGCACAACGGGAAACAAACTCTGTGGGAATTTGATCAGGCCTCCAAACCTTCCCTGCTGTTGAACCACAGGATGTGACGGAAAGGCGGGACGGCCAAGGACGGACATGACGTATGTCAAAGACTTTATTCATGTTTTGTGTTCTCTCATTTTCGAATACTAAAGTTGTATTAAAAGAAATTGCTGCTAGCAGACAAAGCTTCATCACACTGAATCTGTCGTGAGTAGGATCCGTTACCTTTAAGTTTTTCTCTTCTCCTTTTTTTCTGTTATTACCTCTGTATCTGTCTCTTCCTACTCTGGATGATCATCACAATACCGCGCTATGAACAGGATCTTTATTCCACACTGGCTTCCATTTTCACCACATTCTTTAACTAAGTCTGCACCATTTTTTTACTTTCTTGAGAGGATTACCACCCCGTGCCGGTCCATGTTTTTCTTCAGGTAAAATCATCTATTCAGTCTCTGACATACTGTAAAATATTATCCCATATTGATTTCATGTATCCTAAGTTTCAAAACGACAAAGTAACTGAAGGCGGAACAATTAGAAAGAGAGGAGGTTAGTTACCGCCAATGACAAAGACAGACATAGGCAGACATAGGCAGACAGTGTTTACCCTGTCTTTATCTGCCTACGTCCTTGGCGGTAACTATCCTCCTCTCTCTCTAAATTATGTAGCCTTGATCTTCTTGCCCAGACGTTGCAGCACGCGCTGTGTCCGGACTTGTTTACGTCGTTCTGAAGCTACGTTCGTCACGTGCAGGACAGGATTGAGCGCCATGTTGACGGGCAGGGTGAAGGCTGTGACAGCAGAGCGGATTTCTTCAGACACAATTGCTGTGTGGGCAGCAACACGACGAGAATAGTCACCAGGAACCAGCCACAGGCGTCAATCACTGTGACATTGACACTGCGACGAGCTAACTTCAGCTGTTGAAATCTTCGGGTGTCTGTAACGAACACGACAGGGTTGGCCCGAACAGTGAAGAAGATGTAAAGTTGACCTGCTGTCGTCACGGCCATAAGTCCTGTGTTCAACATGATCAGCACCAATGATGCGTGGTGATGAGTGCCTGGGTTGTAAGTCAAGGGAAGAGGGATACACATACTGCTTTGATGGTGCAGGGTCCAGGTGGAAATGTGTAGTGTGACGGACAGAAGCAGACCTGTCCCCCAACACAGAACACTGGAAGCCATCACCTGCCTTCTGCCCCATTTCTCCTTGTCTGGCCTGGACAGGTGAACACAGTGATCAACTGTCAGACACACCAGGACCAAGGCGGACACCTGGACAGAGAACAGGTAGAGAAAGTTTAACAGGGAGCACCACTGGCTGTTCCTCCACCACCTGTCTACCCACAGGTATTTACCCAGGAATAGCTGGTCGGCCACACACAAACCCAACAGGTGCACACCCATCACCAGGTTAGACACCGACAACTGTGACACAAAGACAATGCTGCTGTGTTTATTCCCACTCCTGTCCATGTTTGCCTCACGCAGGTGGATGAAGAGAGAGTTGAAACGTTGCCCAGAATGGCCAAAACAGCTAGGATGGCCGTGACAGCACGCAGAGCGGTTGATCCCAACAGATCGTTGCAGGAGGAGAAGAGAGACGAAGGGGAGTGACAGTGCTTGACGTCGAAGCCTGCAGGCAAGTTCTGAGCACAGCACACAACGTGGGGCGGTTTGTGAGCACAGTGTGCAGCCTGGGGAGGTTGGAGAGCCAGTGACGGGGCATGTGATGAAGGTGACAGCCTGTCACATCCAGGGTCTGCAGTTGGGGTGTGGGCAGACTACCGGTCACCTGCTGCACACCGCTGTTTGAAAGGTTGAGGACAGTCAGTGAGAGAAAGGCCTCAAAGGTCTTGGCAGATAGGTGAGGGATGGGAACCTGAGACAGGTGCAGAATTCGCAGCTGAGAAAGGCGTGTGACTCTGAGGACCTGTTGCCTTCAAACATTCTGGTCAGCGGGTTATCTGTCAGCAATAAGATCTTGAGTTTACTCACCTGTTTCAGCTGGTTTATTGTCATCGTATGGATGCTGTTGTAACTGACGTCCACAATGAGCAAGTTAGACAGTGAAGGAAGATTCAGCATGAAAAAGACCACATCGTTGCAGTGCCAGAAACACCAACATGGTGTTGTCCCACAGACGTTCTGGCCTCAGTCCGCTTCTGCTGGCATCCAGATAACGTACGTCTGGAAAGGTTTCAATGCTGACCTCCACCCAGCACTGAAAAGACAGACCTTGGCACGTGCAGTTCGTAGGACATAAGTGATGGCAGAATCGTTCATCGTCCTGCTGCTCACAGTGTATGAGCCCATCACACACGTGGTCAGGATGAAGACAGACAGGGGAATTCCTGCACTGGTAGAACCCTGGACATGTGAACTGCTCACATGCTGCCTCGTCCTCATGACCCGGGCAGTCATCAATGCCGTTGCAGAGGACAAAGACAGGGAGACAGTAACCACCGCCAGGGCACTGGAAGTGAGTCTGTGGACACAGTGTGACGTCACTCCTGTGGCCATCATCAGTCGAAGAGGGCAATGGTGTGACGTAAGGTCTGCCATACATTCTTTTCACAAAGTTCACCACAGCGGGGGGCTGGTCAGGCATGAACTGTAAATCGTCATCAATGCCTGGTGAATCCATGGCTTTCTCAAACATGTGCCGCATCTTATAGCTACAGGTTTCTTCATCACTGGAATCCAGACAGTCTCGTTCTTTGTCACACCGATGTGATATATAAATAGCACTAGAAAAAAGGATATGCACACACACACACACACACACACACACACACACACACACACACACACACACATATATATATATATATATATATATATATATATATATATATATATATATCAATCACAACCCACTTTGAACAATTACATTCTCTGAATATGCTCTACGTATTTGTTTTATCACATTGGAAATATCTAAAAACCCCTTTGCTAACTCGTCACATGCCAGATTTCTGCTTTGTGTGGACCGTAAGTTGATTAATAACACTTTCAAGCTGTCATACATCTTAGCAAATAGTACTTTCATAAAATCGTCCCAAAACAATGAAACAAAAATCAACAACAGCTTTCATCACACTCATTAATTGGGTTTTGAATGCTTAAGAGCATCCAGAATGTTTCATGTTTCTGTTATAGCTGGTGCACAAAACAAAAACTGTTACAGGGTTAGCTGTGTTTGTAATGAATTGAATGCACGCTTAATTTCAATACAACCACCTTACCACGTTGAAATGTGTTGTTCCGTTCCCGTTCCGGGTTTTATTTTACGTCTTTTCATCCGGCAGATGATATTAGATGGAAAACAAAACACACCACTTAAGTCATTTCAACACCTACACCTGCATATACTTATGAAAAAGAGAAACAGCGTATCAGTTAAGGACCCTCATAATAGTCTGGATACATCAGAACTGGCTAAAGTGGCGGCAAACTCAATTATGCCTGAGTCAGACTGAACTTGACTCTCGTTTTCATATTTGTCAAGATTGATACCTTTCGCCTTAAACATTTTTAGTTAAAACTGGACAATCTCATAAAAGGTGATGCACAGAGATGAATATTCCACAGACACACACACTTCAGGGAGAAAATTTGGTCTTCCATGTGTTCAGCTTTCATTTTGTGATAATCTTAGCCAGATGGCGTGAGCAGCTAGGAAGTGTGTAGCATTTTTCACAGAAAAAAGGGTTTTTGTAAACGTAGTGTTCCAGGTTGAATAGTATTTCACACATGGAAGGATGTAATGGTAAATTTAGCAAACATTCTGAACAGTTTTGTGCACCACGTTTAGCTCGATTATCTGCTATTTCATTCCCTCTGAGACCGCAATGAGAAGGAACCCAACAGCAGTCTACGATTATACCCTGAGACATAATACAGTGTACCAAGTACCTTATTTCCTATAGTAAATCTTTTCTGGCCTTACAATCCTAAGTTTCCAGTGATTGCAAAACAGACTTGGAATCAACACAAAACAGCACAATAAAAAAGGATATTGGAGTACTATGTATACAAAATAAAGCCATGAGTATAGCATTAAGTTCTGTAGTGAATGTTGAAAAATCCCTTTCCGAGATGAATAACTTGGAATAACGAAACCAGAACCGCTATCAGCTGTGTCCATAACTGAACCCTCAGTATAGATTTTAAGGTGATGAGGATAAGAATTTTCAGGGTATTCTTTCACATCGTTCACTAGAATGCTGATATTTTCCTTTTCCTTTGAGACTGTATACTCATAACCAAAATTTCCACTCAAGTGTTTTCCAAGGAGGCATCATTAGAAATGTGGGGAACTCTGGAATCGATGTCAAATCTACATTACACTTAGACATAAGTCCAGTGGTATAATTCATTATTGGCTGAATATATGAGATGTTCTTGGCTGTACTTGGAAAATCTTTATTCGAATTTAAAAAAATCATCAGTAACTGATTTTTGTTTGTTTCTTTGTTTTTTTTTTTTTTGTTTTTTGTTTGTTGTTTGTTTTGTTTTAACTGACAGGCTTCGAATCAGATATTTGGCTACTTCTAGACATCTTTGCTCCGATAAAGGTAAGATATCGCGCTGCGTTGTAGCTCTTATATGTATTGTGTGTACAGGAACTCCTAAACCTAATTTGATAGCTTCACTTGTCAATACTTTGTAACTTTTTAAAAAGATACTTTGGCGCTGAAAAGTAAACTTCTTGTCCATACTTTAACTTGGAGCAGACAAGTGCCAAAGAAAGATGCAAAAGGGTTTTAGTATTTTGACCCCAATGTCGGCAATTAACGATTTTTTAAGAAAATTTAATCTAGTTCTAGCTTTAGATAACAATTTTTTCTATATGCATTTTCCAGCTTAGTTTTGGCGTTTAAACGAACTCCCCAAATTGACTGATTTCTGATATTGCAACAAAGTGCCATCTATATTCAAGGATGGGAGTACAGGCAGATTTTCTCCACTGTTAAACAACACTAATTTATTTGGTTTATTTCTATGCAGACTTCATTTTTACCTCATTGCAAGCCAACAGCCATTGCAAGTTTCATTAATGTTTTATTGATGGCACAGTTATGTTCATACGTTGCAAATCATTCTGGAAGTGTGTGTGTGTGCTGTATTACGTCTATAAGGAGTAGAAAAGGGTTTTTTTTGTCTTAAATATGACAAAGAAAATCGTTAATGAAAGGCACTAAATGTAAACCTGGCTTTCTGATACGCTTGATGTTGTGCATATAGTTCATAATAATAGTACTGTGATCCCTTTACTTTCAACTGGAAGGCATACTGCGCATACCCTCATTTTCTTCAAGAAACTGACAAGAGCAGAAAAAAATGGTAGTTATCAAAATTCGGTTGTCACTCAAATAATGATTTAAAGGCTAGTCGGATTGGTCTTTTGTTGAGCTTTTTAAATTGAAAACAAAAGTGCTAACTACATAGATTTCTTTTGGTTGTTAACAAGCATATTTAGTACTCAACTAAAGAAAAGCAGTTAATAGTGTTGGCTTTATGTCCTCAAGACAATGAAACTCGGTTAAGACTGTTTCACAGTGATTCCCTGTTGACTAAAAAAACAAAGATGAGTGCACGTAAACGAAAATTCAGTTTACATTTTGGAAACCGGCATGAATAGTCATACACATTACTTTAACCTGTGTGTTAATAGTGTTGGATTTGCATCTTGTGTATAACGGAACTCAGTTGAGATTAACATTCCAATTGATTCTGTGATGAATAAAATACAAACTAGTACACAGAGACGAAAATGTAATGGATATTGGAAATTGGCAAGATGTATACACACCTACTACTATGACCTGATATAGACGTCAGTTGTTGTGTAATGTGATGAAGAAAAGAGCTTGCTCTAAATGTCAACCAAGTAAACCTAGAAGTCATCTTGACGGAAAGAATTCAAGACAGTTATCAGACAAAAAAAGTACGTGTGTCAATTTGAAAACAGAAATTAATGTTACCAGCGTTTCGTTCAAAACTGGGAACTTTTTTTTCTTTTCCCCCCCAAATACACGTTTCTACAGATTTTGCAGCATTTGTCAAATAAAGCAAGCTGTGAGGTTTTCTCCAAATATATAAACGGCAAAACTGACAGATACAGCCATATGTCCCACCTGTCCCTTGTTGGCACATTGCTTGTGAGTGTATACTGGACATGGCCGGTACGTACAGAACTCCTCATCACCACGGTCATAACAGTCTTCGTGACCATCGCACACCAGCGTGAAGGGCACGCGCTGTTTGGCCAGCTCACAAAGAAAATACAACGGGGAGGACTGTGTGCCTGCCTCGCACCAAGAGGACGTGGGAGAACTCCATGTAACATCTGTGACGTCTTTGCTGACCCAGCAATGGCTGTCCACATCACAGGCTAAAAAGGTCAAGGTCCAGTGCTGGCCAGGGCAGCGAGTGAAAGGCAGGGGACTGGGGGTCTGGAAATCTGTGGAGTTCCCCAAGTCGGGAAGCATCGTTTGCAGAGAATCCCTGTGAAGGACTTTGGACTGTTCAGGTTCGTTTTTTGATGGAAAATCCAGTTCACACACATAGTGTCTTGTAGAGTTTTTTATAACATTCTGCGACGACAACAAGTTCATCAAAAGCGCTAATGGTACCACAGAGGGGGAAGAAGGGCGCTGTGTAAAAAAAAAATATTTAAGAAATGTACATTTGGTCATTTTTTTTTTAGGTCAACTAAACAACAGTTTCATTCAAACTGAATTAAAAGAAATGACATGCGTCAAGGTATCCAACAGAATGATCGAAGGCACTTGAACTAAAGTCACGCTTGAAAGAGAACTGAAGATTAAGTTATTGAAATAAAGTGGATGACTGGTTAAGATTAAAAATGGGTGACCACTGGAAATAAAGATGCTGAACAAATAAATGAGGAAATGAAGATCTGTGTGAAAGTACATATAAAACAGCGAGATACTTTAACTAAATCATGATGCTAAAGAAACAGACGGGAATACTGAACAAGATTGAATAAAACGACGTCGGCACTTTCTAAAACACTGGCGCAGTCATCCAAATCCTCTGATAAAAGCAACCACCTGATGACGTTTTTTTCCCGGGAATTATGAAAGACTTAATGATGTAAAAACTTAGAATCGAGAACAGAAGAAATATCTAAAGTAGAACAAGAGATGGTAATATAAAGTATGGGCAAGTTCAAACAGTTGTGAAAATGCATTTAGATAAATAAATACTAAAATACTCATTTCAAAATCTGACATCCCCCTACCTAAGAATATACAATAATGCGTGTGTTCTCAATGATTTCTGGTACTCAAAAGTTAAGCAAGGTAGGAGCTATGCAACCAGCATGCAACAGTTGATCACTGGGCAAGCATCAGCTCATGAAGTCTGCACCAACATTGAGAGCCTTTGATTGCTTCCACTCGGAACCACTATTGATGTAGCAAATGAGCCCATCTCATGACACAACAGTTCTCAAGTTAGGCTTTGTACAGGAAGGCCAGTGGACTGTGATCAGTTTGTAACGTGAACTGCACGCCGTACAAACAAGGCAAACACTTCTGAATAGCCCATACTAGAGCTCGGCATTCCGTTCTATGACAGCATAGCGTCTCCCTGTTTGTTTCAGCTTTCTGTGGATGAATTCTACAGGAAAGAGTGTCTTTGTACGCTTTTGTAAGAGCACAGCGCCGATTCTTCAGTCAGAAGCATCTGTATGTAGACCAAACAGCCGATAACGTCAGCCAAGTGCAAAACGGATGCACTGAAGATGGCTTGTTTCAGCTGCATGGAAGTGGCATCCATAGAGGAGGTCTAGTTAAGACATGAAGGAGTCCCTTCTTTAAGGCATCAGTGAGTGATACTGTAATTGTTTCATAGTTGGGAATGATCCTCTGGTGATATCTGACCAGCATGAGAAAAGATTTTTTTGTTTGTTTTTTTTCTGGGTTTTCTGGCTTTTAAGATTTTTTTTCACGTTTCTCTTGGCTTGGTGTGAAAAATTCCCTAATCAAAAAGATGACCCAGGAACTCAAGTAGCTAAACTGGCATTTCTCAGGTTTAGCTGTCAGGTTGTGTTTGTTTTTTGTGTCAGTCTAGTGAACAACTGCCTGAGAGTGTTTATGTGGGTGTCCCACTCATGATGCCAATGATGATACCATCCATGAAGTGGCTAGTAGCTTGGTCATCATTTGGGAGAAGGTTGCATCAGAATTCACCATTTTAAATGGCATGACTTTCCATTGCCATAGGCCGCTATGTGTGATGAAGCTGGTTTTATGTCCACTTTTGGAAAAATGCATCTGCCAGAATGCTTTTCTGAGGTCTATACATGACAGGTACTCGGCACAATGGAACTTTATGAATAAATAGTCCTTGGTCAGGGAGAAGTTCTGAACTGAGGTGATACGTATGCTGATGATTTGGAAGGCTTGATGATACCTAGACTGATCATCTTCTGGAGTTTGGCTTCGTGGCTTCCGACATCATTTTGTCAGTCGACGTCAACTCCTGTTAAAAAAAAAAAAAAAAAAGTCGATTACTTGCACACGGCATAGCGTGTGTGTAACAGCGACTACGGGAGAGTTGAATCACTATACGCGGCTGTTCTTTTTTTTCCATCCTGCGCGAACCACTTAGCCACAGGGCCAAGCAGCCTATGTCTGGCACTGACCGTGACCAAATTCTGCCATCCCATTTCTTGTTACATAGGCAGGGCTCTTCTTTGTGAAGTATTAGAATAAACAGTGCTTGACTGATTTGGTGTGGTGTTACATACCTCTGGGTGTATCCAAACTGGAAATACATCAGTTCATTTCGGGTTCCTGAGGATGATGTGAATTCATATTTTAGTTGTGTTTGTTTTATGTTAATCAGACTCGTTTAAGAGTAGTTTTGTGTATTGAGTTAAATGATTCATCAGTTTCCTACAATGGGTCACTGCTTTCGGAACACTCGTTCACTGCGCACTGTGAATGAGTAAATTGTGTATGTCGAGTGTGTGGAGAATATGTGTTAAGACAGGAAAAGATAAGCGCATTAGATTGTGCGAAAACTATGCCAGTTAGCTATCACATTGCTAGAATTTAGACACTTTGAATGATGAAGAAGGCAAGCAGTCTAAAGCTATTTGAATGAAGTGTTATATAAAAAAAAAAGAGTCATGGGGGTAAAACACGTTAACAAGCTTTCCAGCTTCAAAACTACTACGATTGACCTTGCTCACATGATATCCAAAAAATGTCAGAGATCTGGACAGCTTTCAAACCAGAGCTGTTTTCCAGTCACTTCAAAGCGTGCAGTCACTTTAAATCACAAGCCAAAAGCAGTCGTCCCCTGAAAGCAAGAGTAGGGGACATGAAAAGCTCTTCACAACGAACTTTAGGTCAGGCGGATTTGCCAATTGATGAAAGCGTGCCGACTTCATTTTGTCAGTCGACGTCAACTCCTGTTAAAAAAACCCCAAAAAAACAAACAAACAAAAAAAACCCACAAACAGTCTGCGCACAAACATCATCAATCACAACTTAAACGCCACAAGTCACTGATGTAGCTTTATTGCCTTTCCAACATCCAAAGAACAAAAATGATCAATTTAGACTCAGATGGTGTGCTTATTGATAGTCCATTTACTGATGGAGAAGAACAATTGCTGACACATTTGGTACGCAGGAAAACTGCGACAGCGAATTCACCATTTAACACATTAGGTGCAAGACAAGAGGACAGCCAGTTTTGTTCAAAAGGATGAGACAGCCCTGCAATTAATCAATTATCTGCTTTGGGCATCATCTCCGAAAGAAAATATCTTACATGATACAGAAGACTGGAATGAATATTTCAGGAAGCAGTAGGGAGGATGTGATCAAACAACATGGCTCAGAAATCAAAAAGAACAGCTCGATCCCACAGACAAAACATTCTCCACGCTGCTGTATGTGGCCCGGGTAAGGTTTTGTTTTGTTTTGTTTTGTTTTTTTTTTTGTTTTGTTTTGTTTTTTGTAAAGCGGGAGTCTGCGCTTAGAACCATTCTCAAGTTGAGCTGGACCAAAGTACAGACAGCAAAACAGATTTATATGAAGAATATAGGCGTAAAATTTGACTGTGAAAACAACGAAAGACTACAATAGAAAAAAAGCTATGTTTTGAGAAAGTGAAATGGCACAGAGGAAACTTGTTTGTGTTGATGAGAATGGCAGAGAAAAAAGAAGAGGATAAAACAATGGGGAGAAATCAAACACATTCCAAAGCTGGTGAAAACCTTTTGCAGCAGTATGACAGAGAGAGAATAAACTGACAAGACATAACAATACAATGCTACAGGATAAGATCTGGGTAAATATTGCTGGACACCATGGGGAGAGATCACTTAGATTGATGTTTCAGACTGTAAATCTCCATAACCCAAACTTCAAACACAAACACTTGTCTCCTGGCTATTGTAGACTGCAAGGACAGCCCAAAGAATCTGTGGAGAATCATGGGATCCTTTCAAAGAACAGCTAGCTGCACTAAGGTCCAGGGTGTGGAGAAACACCGAATACGATTTTCTGCTCAAGCTGTATGGTCTGTCAGGTTGCTCAAGGGACACACACCCTGTTATATTGCACAGCACCAAAAAAGCCAGTTGCACACTCCACCTCATTGTAATGAAAGCATCATCATACAGCAAAGTTTACAGGCATCAGAAGAGATGACAAAAGATACAAATATTTAAAAATAAAAACAAAACAAGCAAAAACAAAACAAAACACAAAAAGCTGCACAATAATGTCATCAGAAATCCCATCATTGACATCACACGCAGCCAAGTAGCACCTCCCTGTCTACACATTCTTTGGAAGTGTAAAATAAAAAAGCGCCATGACCTGCTGGGAAGTGTGCTGGAAGGTGAGTGTCATTCTCTGGATAAAGAATTCGTAGAATCATCTGAAGCTGAGGGAAAACAAGATAGAGACAAATTCAACCTGTTTTGACTTTGTTGACAAAATTGAAACAGATTGAATCTTAAGAAAAAGACAAAAAAGGCAACTAGAATCAATATAGTATTTAATGAATCTGAAGATGACAGAACACCCCTGAGTGTTTTCCAGCACAAAAGCAACAAGAATTGATGGAGCAGATAAATGAGAAAAGAAGACAGAAAATCACAGCTTGGTCCCTCACACTTGTCTGGTCCTGCCACACACAGTATGTAGATGTTGCCTGGCATCAGCAAAAAAAAATCCACAAGCAGGCCTACCATGGCAAGTCATTCATAGGTAACCACTACCACAAATATACACAGCCAGAGACCAATCTGAACATGTATGGCGGGAAGGGTTGTCAGCAAAAGCTGAGCTGACTCAAGAGAAAGTGGGGGGGTAGAGAAAGCTATCCTTGTCAGAGCTAGAAGTGTGCCTGATAGATTCAAAATGCTGAATACATTATTCGCGCTCTCCATAAAAAAAAAAAAGAAAAGAAAAGAAAAAAAAATCCCCACATCGAAAGCCCATGACTGTGGTGAGTGACATCAACACGCTGGATAGTGACATCAGGGAATACATTTTTTTTGATAATTCCCCCAGTCTCACATCACCCCAAAGAGCAAACATATCTTAGAAAATCATCGTGTTCCTTTCATCCGTTCTTCATTGTTTAGGGCTGGTCGCTCTGCATGGGGAGAAAGGAAAAGGGGGGGTGAGGAAACACACGCAGTTATCAATGTGCTAAAGAACAGGATATGGGGTCTGGAAAACAGAGAAGGAGAATTTATGTCATGGTGGTCAGAAACATGGCTATTGTCCTCTCCCCCCTCCCCCCCTCCCCCCTCCCCCCACCCCCCCCCCCCCTCCCCCCCAATCCACAAATTGATTCCACTGGCCAGGGCAGAAGTGTGTGTGTGTGTGGGGTGGTGTGGTGAAGTGTGTGTGTGGGTGTGGTGTGTGTGTGTGTGTGTGTGGTGTGGTGTGTGTGTGTGAATTTTGTTACATTTTGTTCTGTTTCTGCAAACGTGTATCTATATACTAGATTAGTATCCTTGTGTGCATGTGAATCTATGCTATGTAACTCTTCTCATCTCTCTCCTCCCTCCTCTCACTTCCTCCACGACTCTCTCTCTCTCTCACGATCGAGCTCTCTGACTCTCAGTCGTTCCCTCTCCTCTCCTCTCTCGGCCTCCCCAACCTTCTCGGCCCTCTCCACCGGCTCCGTCCCCCCCTCTCGCTCGCTTCCTCTCCTCTCTGTGTGTGTGTGGTGGTGTGTGGTGGAATGTTTTGTGTACTTGTGTGTGTGTGTGTTGTGGGTGTGTGCGGGGTGTGGCGTGTGTGTGTGTGTGTGTGTGTGTTGGTGTGGTGGGTGTGTGTGTGCTATAGCAGATATGTTTGTGCGGGTGTGATTATAAAGTTTGTAGCACAAATGCATGTTAAATGCATATAGGATTCTGACTTGAGAACCGCATCAGTGGTAAAAATGTAGCATGCTTCATGCCCACCATGTGAAAAGGCATGCCACATGCAAATCTTGTTTTTGGCTAAGGAGTATTGAAGTATCCAGGGACTCATAGCAGAACTCAGTCTGTGGGTGTTGCATGGAATGTGTTCATTGTAAATGTGCCTTTGCATATAAATAATATAAATTCGTTCAGTTTGGGAACTATCTGTGTGTGTGTGTGTGTGTGTGTGTGTGTGTGTGTGTGTGTGTGGGTGTGTGTTCGTGTGTTTCTTGTGTTATGTTTTCTTTTTAATAAGAGAATGTTAGTTTTCTTTTAAATAATAAATCTAAGACGAGCATTTTTTTCCTGGAGTTACATCTGCCAGACATCAAACCCACAATATCCATAGCAGAGACATCTCCCTCCCCCTCCCGCCACACACACACACACACACACACACACCCCTTTCATTTCATCACGCCCTCTTACACAAAACAGGAGTTTAGCCGACCGACGTATGTTCCTATGCTGTCTGATACTGAAAATTAGGGTCTTTGGTGAAGCGAGCATGGGTCAGCTGTCGAACTGTTTATAGGCCTGCTCGTTCACTACTCTTTCTTAGAGGGATACAGGGGTGTGTGTGTGTGTGTGTGTGTGGGTGTGTGTGTGTGTGTGTGTGTGTGAGCTGCACACGTGTGAGTTATGCAGCTCATGCTGCTGTCTCTTTGCAGAACAAGGAACTCTGTTTGTTCCAAAGGTCAGCCAGTTTCCTTGGAGGATGCTATATCACTTACTTTTCTTGTACCCAATGCTTACACACCACCTCCAATCTTTTCAAAAAGCAGTCATGTGGTCGCATGTACACACACACACACACACACACACACACACACACACACACACACACACGCACGCACGCGCGCGGCACGCACGCACGCATGCACACACACACAAACCCAAGCATGCACCTCTCAGAGAAGGCCTAAAGCGCTTTAGAGGAACAGAATGCGGTGCGTGATGGGGAGAAATCGGTAACTGGCCGATTAGCAGTAGTGCCCTCACGTAGCACATAAGGACAAGCTGTGCCAAGGAGGTTGAAGTGGCCAGGTAATTCACTGTCACTTGATAGATGACACCTAAGGTAGTGAGGACCCTCCTGAGCTCCATCCTTCCTGATAGAGAAAGGGAGGGATCATGTAACCACTAGGACCTCGGAGCATCGAGTGGGCGTTAATTACTCAGTCAGCTGAAGTTACTTTAAAAAACAGACTTGAAGAGCAGAAGTCTTGGGTTGCTCAGACGGTATTGGCGTGGGCCACTGTGTTGCTGCTTTGTCAGGCTAGTTGGATACGTGTGGACGGTGATGTCGTAGCTTTTGCAAGGATAATCACTGTGTTAAAGTGGCTCCCAGAGTTGATGGGATTTTTTTAATATCCGTCGGGTGCGAAGTGGTTGTTGCTAAACAATTTGGTAGGGATGTGTGAATGTTGATGTGTGGAAGAATGTTGCTAGAGATGAATTCAGGTGTACTTGGTGAACAAGGGTGGCAGAGAAGTGGCATGGACAAAGGCATGGCCAAAAGAGAAATCCTTTGTGTCCATTCCCTACATAAACTGAGGGAGAACAACATGAGGGACAGGAGAGGAGAACACCACTTATTTACTGAAAATGTCTTCTGAGACTTGTTTGAAGTTGAAGTTGTGAATGTGCATGCCTGTGCTGAGATGATGAAGAGACGTTTGGACAGGAGAGATGTGTGAATGATTGAAATGTAGCCACCTGTTTCAGGATATGGATACAATTCCCTGAGCACCTTAGTGAAGATTTGCATAGGGATGACATTCCACTTAGTCACTTAAAACAGGGTCGTGAGTGGTGAGGTGAGGACATACCACACAGTCACACTTTAGAGGAGCTAATGATCCATGTACCTAGGGGTGGAGACTTCGATTCTGTGCGTTGGTGCTAGAATGTATATCGTACTATATAGTAGGAGGATTTACCCAAATCAGTTGATAAATGACATGTAAAATCCTTTTTGTTCAAATTTCGGAAATAAGTTTGTTAGCTGAATATAGTAACAGATCATGTGAAAGGAGAAGGGGAATTTTACATGCTCAGAGGGATTTATATTATTGTTGTGATGCACAGTTGTGAATGCTTAGGTTACTGTTGTTGTTAATGGAAAATCTGACCCCAAGCAAATAAAAATACTTTAAAGTCTGGGGTTTATGATCGTGTTTTGTTCTCAAAAGACACAGAGTAGTTAAAAGCAGCAGAGTTCAGTCAATATGTTATCATTTATGATACGTAAACTATTGTATAAGGGTATTCATTTAGTTTTCAAAAACGAGATTCAATGATTTGAAATTTAAGGTTATGATAACTTTAAGGGACAAGGCAAGTATTGGAAGGAATGTTTATGCCAGACCTCTTCATGTACAATGCAGAAAGACAGAGAAAATGATGTCATGGCGATCCAAGACCATGTGTACGATTGATTGCATTATATGTTGATGTGGTGCAGAAATGGACAGTGAATGAAATCCAGTAGGAATGCTCTGTTTAGCCTTGTATCAGAGAGGAACATGAGAATGAAAGACCAGGTGGTTGCAGTTATGTAGATCAGTATTTTTTGCATTTTGTCATATGAGTGTGTATTGTCTACATATATGGGTGTGTGTGTGTGTGTATGTCTGGGCGTGGTGTTATCTGTCTGTCTCTGTGTGTGATGTATGTGTTTGTTCAGGTGTGTTGTGTAGACAATAAACATGGTATAGGGAAAACCCATAATCTATGAGTGTGCAGGCTATGAATTATCATATGTATATCACATTGATAAGCGCTGATATACACCAGCAGTTAAAATAAAGGAATATCACAATCATGCCGCTGACACTTTGCAGAAGGTCAGCAAGACAATGGTAAGGGATCTTCCACGGGAGCGTGTGGGAGGACAGCTGGTTGAAGGGACATACGCTACAAAACAGATGCGTCCCAGCGTGGGCTATGCAGGACTGTGGATCTCCAATCTTTGGACCTCCAGCGAAATGGTCTTGGCTTTTTCACCAAATCCTCAACCTCATGACAATCCAGAACATCTTACCACATCAAACGCGGGCGAAGGAAGTGCAGGTTGGGTGGAGGGGGGGGGGGGGGGTGGGGGGGGTGGGTGGTGGTGTGGTGGGGGGGGGGGG
>JADBJO010002482.1:0-32841 GCA_016801955.1 Conus betulinus
TTTTTAATTCTTTTCCCTGCCAAAGTATAGGTATGTAGGGACGATTTCACCTTTTTCTATACAAGAGTATGAATGCTAAATAGCTCAGCCTTGGATCTGAAACACTTCAATTGACTGCACTTGTTGGTGACACAATGGCACTTGTTGGTGACTTAGTATTGTTTTAGGCTCCGTCTTCATTTGTGCAAATGTTTTGTGGTCTTAATAGTTTGTAAACTTTGTTTCTATTTCTTTTTAATCCGTCACGGAAAATTGTTTCAGTGAACTTTCTTGTGTAACATCCCTGTCTCAACTGTTCATTGAATTATCTGTGCATTTTCAAACGTGTATCTTCCCCAATGGTCAGTGAATTTTGTTTGTGCCTACTTGTTTGCTTCACTGGTCAGTAAACTTTCTGTGTGTCACATCTGCATCGTCATTAGTCATGAATTTTAAATGTTGTTGTTGTATTGTAATTTGATATTTGTCAGTGAATTTTCCCTCTGTTACAATCTGCTCTTTCCCACTGGGTCATGTAAACCTTCTTCTGTTAATCCTCTTCATTGGTCAGACAAATTTGTCCAGGTTTACATCTTACTCTTCCACTGGTGTATATGACACTTTTCTCAAATAAGGACCTGTATTTTCACTAGTCAGACTGTCTCATAATTCCCCTTCAGAGGTCAGGGAACAAGCATAAATTGAATGATTTTTAATATTACTCAATTCATGTGTTGCTCTGAATGATTGCTTCTGCAAACCGATAGCTTTCTGCAAACCGGATATTAGGTAAGAACTAGTAGGGTATCGCTTCAGACTAGGTGTAAAAAGATAGCCAAATTACGTAAACTAAGACCATGCAGGACTGGATGTTAAAGTCTGTGGATGGTCGAAATGTATTGCATATCCACACATGCATATTCTCTAAAGCTGAAAATGACCTTGATAGTAAACATTTCAACTTCAGTTTTAAAATGGGTTGCAGACAGTGTTTGTAAGCAACATTACCGATTACCGAGACAGTGACAACGTGAAGTTTGCACAAGGTTAGGTATCGTGTGTGAAGTATGCAAACAGTCGTGTCCACTTATTGAACTAAGTAATATTTTGGTGTCCGATACTATATACCATGGGACATTCTAGGAAACAGTAACATTTTATGGCAGTTAGTTAGCATCTGCCAGGCCGAATTTTGGGTGCTAATGCAGTAATAAGGGACGTCACATGAAGCCCCCCCTTCTGCATAGTAGAAGAAGCCAGTGGCCTGCTTCCTGTGGCTTCTTCATCTCGGCCTTCAGTCTATACATTAGTGAAGTCTTGTGTCTGTGTCGCCTATACTTCTGCTTTGTGCTCTAAAGTTTCGCCTAGTGTTTGCTTTGTGTTAAGACTTGTTTCTGTGATGGTGGTACAGTGTGGCGTTGCATTAAACCTTGGTTACTAGTTGCAGTTGTTGGGCTTACAGTTGGAATGGCTTCTTATTTTATTTTCAACGCTCGTCGTGGATTGTTCTCGCGACTAGTTTTTCAAGTGCCATTTGCTCAACGGCAGGCCACACTTACTCTCTCGCGACCCCCCCCCCCCCCCCCCCCCCCCCCCCCCCCTACCCCCCCCCGCCCGCCCCACCCCCCCCCCCCCCCCCCCCCCCCCCGCCCCCCCCCCCCCCCCCCCCCCCCCCCCCCCGTCTCAGGTGTGCAGGTTACCTTGGTCCCGAGGAAAGCTGCCCAGGGCCGGCCACAGCCCGCCGTGCTCCTCGGGGGGGCGTGGGGGGGTGGATCAGGCCCCGAGACGATCAGTGGCTCTGATCGAGACCAACAGAATCAGAAGTCCAGTGTCATATGTGGCATCCCACCTCCTCGTGATGGTTCAACCTGGTCTCCCTCCCTCTCAGGCGCTGTCGACGGCAGGATGGGCTCTCCCTCCTATAGTCCGGCTCCACACATCATGGGAGCCACGAGGGACCGCGCAACTCGCGTCCTCCAGCTACCAAGCTAGGGCGGGACCCTCACACACCCCTGCAGTTGTCTCTGACGAAGGTTCAGCGCATTCCTCTCCAGGAACCCGCATAAAGAGGATGAGGATGAGTAGAGAACCGACTCCCCATAGTCTGAGGATGAGGTAGAGGAATCGTTCTCCCTCATCGTGCAACATGTCCACCCTTGAGCGGTGGCGCCCAGTGCGCTGCGTTGTGAGGGAGTCCCCACCCTCGGACAAGTTCCTTTCCCCTCGCTAAGTACGTCACCGCGCCCCCCCCCCCACCCCCCCCCCCCCCCCCACAATCTCCACCAGACCCCCGCACCTCCCTCCCCCCCCCCCCCCCCCCCCCCCAAGTCCCAACAATCCTAGCCAGGGGTGTCGCAGTCCAGACCTCCCCCTGTTGGAGTGTCTGCCAGGGATCGCAGGCCATCCCTCTGCCAGGGAATGAACACTCTTAGCTCCGAATGCGGCCCCTGTAGGCCACTTTCCTCAGGGACCCCAGCAGGCTCACATCTTCTCCCTGTTCTCCTGACAATCCGGTAACCAGGGAAATTGCTATTTCCTCGGCAGACTGCAGCTGATCCCCCATCTGGCCCCCCCCCCCCCCCCCCAACTCCACCACGATCTCTATCAAGAACTTGACAGAGTGGGACTGTATATCCAGAACGGGGATCCTGCACACCACGGCTGGACATGTCTTTCTCGATATGCTCTTGCAGGGGGTGGAGGAGCTCTGGCTGGAGGAGGACGGCGCTGTCTCCATGTCCTCAGACGTGAACAGTTCTGAGACACACCAGGAGACGGAATCTCGCTTGTGTTCAGCGACCCCCTTAACGCGACTCCTGATCAACAAGATATCGCATCACCTTTCGGCTGCAGCGGACAGCGCAACCAGGAGCCGCTACAATTGCCTACTGGCCTGTGGAGATGCCGTGATGTCACAGGCTAATCTCACCCCAGTGCTTAAGGCGGCCTTGCGGTGCATCCCAGGTCAGGAGCAGTCGCTCTTCGGTGACTATTCGACTGCTGTCATTTCCCACACGGTCGAAGAAAACGTAAGCAGGCAGCAGCATTGGCGGCCAGCCCCCCCCACCCCCCACCCCTCATCAGCCGCACTCTGCTAGACCCTCCTTTCATTCCTCCACTCCCCTTTCCAGACCCCAGCCCTATTCCAAGCAGGCCCCACCTCGCTCCACACGGCCCGCCAAAACGACCTAATACCCCCTCTAGGCCAAAGCCGAAAAACTTCCCCAGCAGAATTTTTGGTTCGGCCAGCAGGCACGGCCCCAGGAGGTGACTGGAGGACTCACCTACGGGGGGAACTGGACCAGGGAGAAACTCATATCGCTACCACCCTATTCCGCCCACTCGCCTCCCCACCAACCCAGCACCTCCGGTGGGCAGCCTATCCCGGCATGCCCACCAGTGGAGATGTATGGGCCTCAGCCCATAGATAGTGGCAGTTTTACAGGAGGGGTTCTGCCTGCCTTGGGCCCACGAATGCCCCCCTCTATGCATTCTCCCCCTCCCTCCCTCAGCAACCCCTCCCTGGGCCAAGCAGAGGCGCTTTGCCTGGAAGTTGAAGAACTCCTCAAAAAAAGGGGCCATCACGGAGATCTCCCATCCCAACCCGGGTTTACTCCACCTCTTTGTCATCCCCAAACCATCAGGAGGATGGAGGCCCATCCTCGACCTCTGTCCCCTGAACAAGTCCTCAGAGCCACCAAATTCAAGATGGACACTCTGACTCGGATCAGAGACTCCATCGACCATCAGGATTGGGCTACCTCAATAGATCTGAAGGACGCTTACTTTCAGATCCTCTCATACACCCATCCACAGACGATACCTACGGTTGGTCTGGCAGGGTTGGGTGTTCCAATTCAAGGCGCTTCCCCTTCGACCTCTCTCTGGCACCCTTCCTCTTCACGAAGATGGTCAAGGAGCTGGCCTGGCCAGAAGGGGGACATTCGCCTCCTGGTGTACCTGGACGACTGGCTTGGGGGGGGGGGGGGGGGGGGGAGCTTGCTCCCCCAGCCTCTCCCTTCAGGCAGAGGCCCTCCTCCGCTGGTGCCATGCACGGGGAAATCACCCTCCGCGCGAGACATAGCGAGGACCCGCAATATCCTGGCAGACTCCCTCAGCCGGTCCAGGTCCCTCCTTCACACGGAATGGACCCTCAGCAGGCTAACCCTAACCTCGATGTGGGAACATTGGTTCAGGCCCATGGTCGACCTCTTTGCCACCCGATTCATCCATCATCTGCCAGTGTATGTCTCTCCGTCCCCAGTCCCCAAGCGTATGCAATCAATGTTCTCCCTTCCCTGGTCGGGCCTCATAGCAGATGCCTTCCCTCCCTTCCCAACCTCCACAAGGTGATCAGGAAGGCAAGGCTGGAAAGACCCAGGCTCATCCTCATAACCCCATGGTGGCCGACCCAGTCCTGGTTTCCCAGACCTCAAGTCCCTCTCCCATGTTCCCCCCCTCCAGTTGAACACTTGGTGGGACATGCTCAGACAGCCTCACTCGGGTCACCCTCACTCCAACCCCCAGATGCTCCGCCTTCACGGTGGCTACTGTGCCAGCCCAATTGCGAGCACCTGCCCCTACCTCACAGACGGACGTACAGATCCTAGTCTGTCCTAGACATACTCGCTGGGGCGGGGGCCTCGCAAGACCTACGGGATTTAGCGGCGGCCCTCGCGCAGAGACAGCACTGAGTCCCTCTACGATACTGATGGGAGAGATGGGTCTCCTGTGCTCAGACAACTCTGTTCCCCACAATCGCCCCTACCAATATCCAGATAGGCAATTTCGTATCTCTATCCTCTTCACTTTAGCTCTCTGCTAGCTCCATTCGGGGCTACGGGTCGGCCATCTGCACCACTGTTCGCCAACTTGGCGAACCCTCCTTTGAGAATGACTTCCTTCTCAGACAGATCTCAAGGGGGGTGGCTCTACGTGAGTCCCAGTCCCCTAGGCACATCCCCCTTTGGGACCTCCTTATTGTCCTTGACGCTCTCAGAAAAAACCCTTTCAAGCCTATCGCCACCCTTCCCTTTGACCTTTCTCTCAAGACCACATTTCCCCTCGCCATGGCTTTCGGCCAGAAGGTGCAGCGAAATTCATGGCCTCAGTGGGGACCCCAGAGACATTGCCTTCCACAGGGACGGCTGTTTCTCTAAAGTTTCTTCCCTGAATTCTTAGCTAAGAATCAGGAACCAGGCACGGCCTCTCCGTCCCTCGTCATCCACTCACTGGCAGATATCTTGGAAGAGGGGGAAAGCGGGGGGGGGGGGGGGGGGGGGGGGGGGGGACATGGCCTGTGCCTTTCTAGGTGGCCGAGTTATTACTGGGAATGCTTGCGCCCCAGGCGCTCTCTCTAGAGACGTCTCCTCATTTCTATCAACTCTAATAATAACAAAGACATTTCGGCTGGCACTATCTCTAGGTGGCTTTCCAAGACAGTGAGATCTGCCTACGCCCAGGGCGTACAAGGATATCCCCGTCTATATCTCCGGGCTCATGAGGTCAGAGTGTGGGCACTTCCGCAGTGCTCCAGCACTCTGTCCCCTTGCGCCATCTACTGGAGGCAGCCTACTGGCATTTGGAAAATCCCTTCATACACTTTTATTTAAGGGATATCTGCATGACCAGGGCTGACGGTTCTAAAGGGATCCCTTTTGTGGCGGGTAATGCAGCTGTATCGGTTCCGCCCCCTCTAACCCCAAGAACCCCACTAGGGCACTCGGCCCTCCTCAGATTCCTTTACATTCTGCTATGGTCTGCTATGGTCTGACATGGTATAGCATATGACGCCAAAATGGGGAGTTTGTATTATACTCCCTGTTTGGCTAGTATACTTACCATGTCAGACTCTAATGCCCGCCCTACCTTCTGCTCTGGCGCCAAGTTTCTCGGAGTTACCTTGCGCACAGGCCTTAATGAATGAGGAACAGGAAGCGGCCACCGGCTTTCTTCCTATGCCAGAAGTAGGGTGGGTGTCACGTGACTGTCTTATTACTGCATTAGCCACAAAAATTCGGCCTGGCAGAACTGACCGACTGCCGTAGAATGCTATGGTCTGACATGGTAAGTATACTAGCCAAACAGGGAGTACAATACCAAACTTCCCATTTCTTTGGACCACAGAGTTGCCTTGTGCTGTATGCTGTTCTGTTGTGTTTGATGAAGTTGTTAATTTTACTTACAAACTGTATGTGTCAGGGTGGAGTTCCAGAGCAAGTTTCTATGAAGGAGATGGAAGCTTGTTCCAGCCATTCACATTCAAGGAAATCCTGAAGATTGAATCCTTGGAAGACCACAAATAGGTCTACAATTTGTTACAGATGCTAAAGAGATCTACCAGCTGCTACAAATGCTATTAGGCCTACTATCTTCAGCAGATGATAATTCATTAATCATCTATTAGTTCTTCGCACATCAAGAAAGTTTATGTTGTTATCGATTACCCCACCTATATTTGACATTTGTGAAAAAGCTTGCGTTGAGTCGGGGTACTGTATTGATATGAACACTTAAGACTGCACCAAGTTCATTAGTTGACAGTTTGTTTTTTTTCTCATTTGTTTTCAAATTTATGCTGTAATTTACTACATCAGTGTTTCGCTCACATCTGGCCATTTCTTCTCCAGGTGTTTATTCCTTTTTCATTTGAGCAAATGTTTATTGATCTTGGTGATTTTGGTCTTTTCCTTTTCTACTATGCACATTTTTTTTTCTTTTGAACCCTGGCTGTATTCCAAGATTCTGAATATGTTAATCAGAAAATTTACTGTCATTGAAGAGAATGTTTAGTCTCCTGGTTTGGTGGTGTGTATCAAAAAAACTTTTTTTTTCCTTTAAAAGTTTTCTTTTTTTGTTGTTGTTGTTGCAAATTCTTTCTCTTACTGTTCCCATTGATGATGTTTTAAATTGTTATCCATACTGGTCGTGTTTCTTTTCAAAATATTTGAACAAGGAATAGAAAAACATTTTTCTATTTTTGAAACTGTTGTTATTCAGATCTGACAATTGATTTTGTATCATTTGGAGAAATTTTGTGTATTTTCATTCCCTTTTGACTTCTGTGGTTTTTCGAAGTACTTTTTTTTTTCCAATCTGTCAAGACTCATGTTGTACTACAGCTATACAAAATTCTATGTTTTTATCTGCATCGAAAAAGTATTCATTTATTGTAATAATGAATGCTATGTATACTTATGTTCTTCTAGGATACCTTTACAACATTTGTCTTCAAACAGATTAAGGCCCTTGATTTGATTTTCAAAATGGGTTGTTTGCATACTCAGAATGGCGACCTTTTCTGGGTAATATTTATAAAACACTTCCCTAAATGTGTCTCACTGAAGAAAAAAAAAAGACAGGGTAAAAGGGATGTGACAGCATGCATAATCAATTACTTGCTTTGATCTGCTGTGATTAACATCTTTCTAATTTAATAAAGGTCAGTTGATTTGATACATTTTGTTTGTTTTGGCAAGGCCAAGGTGCTTCCAACAATTAACAATTAAAAAGCATGAACAATAACATGATACTGTCAATTTTTAGTGCCTGCATTTGTATGTTAACCCATGTGCTTTCCTCATTATCCATTCGGACTCAATGTCCTGAAATTATCAGCATAATCAATGACTTTTATGGACCTCATCATCGTAGACAGCACTTTAATTTTTTTTTTTTTTTTTCACATGTAGTGAAAAATTGTAATTGTATGATTGGGAGTAACACTAGGGCAATTGATAACATTTCACAAAAGGAAAAGTTAGTTAACCTTCACCATACCTCGTCAAGTTGTCACCTGATTTCTATTTTGAGGGTCTCATTAACTCCATACCATTATCATTGCCCTTTCAGTTTTGTGTGTTAATTACCATTTTTTTTTTCAAATCCAAATTTTTCTGTTTATTGATTTCCCTAAGCAACAAGTTACCTTTTTTTCTTTTAATTGAAAGTTCAATTCTTTCATTACTGTCATAACCATTAGAGCTTGAAAACTTCACAGAGAATTTTCCCACCATTTGAAAATGTTCCTGCTTATTATGCACACATAGCGCCATAGCTGTATAGCATTTCTTTGTTGATTTAAACTTGACCTATGCAGGAAGTTCTATTCATGGTGGGCATGCTCACAAAGATCACCAACAGACCTGAGGCTGCAGCAGGTGTAAATAAATGCTGGGGTTGTGGTGAATAAAATGTAAAAGGTATGTAATGAACAAAATATATATGAACAAAGAGTTCAGAGTTGCTGATCAGTTGGGGGTTGTGTGGGAAAATAATAAAGAAGTGAAGTACACTATTGAAAGATAACACAACATTTAATGCCCTTCAGGACTGCCAGGTCTTTTCATTATGAGGATGTTTTGTGTTTGTGTGGTTATTGTCCTCAATTTCAGTCTCCTAAATGCAACTTGATGTCTGTATTGACCTGATTGAACTAAAGTCATATCTCCCATCAAAGCAATCGGTGATTGAGTAACACTCGCCCTGCTTCATCTGTATTGTAGATGGGACAGATTAGCACAATGTGCTCTCTCTACAAAAGCTGATACCATCTCTTCTTCTGCTCTTTCCACCCTTATAATCATGGCAATATTTTGTAGTTCAATGGAGCTTTCAGGCCAGAAGGTGTTGCAAGTCTGACAAAAGTCAGGCTTGGTTTAGACATGTAAATTCAGATAATTTGTTGCTGTTGCCACATACTCTCTTGATTCTCATTCTCTGGTATGAATGTTTTTTCTTGTACATCTGTGACAGTGGCATTGTGTTTTAGAATTTCTTTTCTGTGTAGTCTAGCATTTTTGGTGAAAGCTTGGCTTGCAATGAAGTTGCCGACACACAACTTTGACATTAAGTCACAGGCATGGATTTCGAAGAGCAATAAACTGAAGTTATCATGACAACAGGGAAGATGTGCATGCCACTCTTTCATTACAAATTCATATTATATTCGGCTATGCCCAAGAGATGAACACCTGCACTGGTGATTAGAATATTTGAGCCACACTCCAAGACTTAAAGAAGTCCTTAAACTGTGTAGCTCCAGTCTTCCCAGCATTTTGAATCCCATAGCATAGTTGCAGTTCTAGGCAGAAATCCACAAGGGTTGAAAAACACACACACACACATGCACACTTTTGAACCCATGACATAGTCACAGTTCTAGGAAGACATTCACATGGGAAAAAAAAAAGAAAAGAGAGAAAAAAATTACACACACAAATATGCAACCTTTTGTGACTTTAAATCTTGGTCTGTAGGCATGCATGTTTCAATTTTTGCTCGAGGAAAGTTGTTTCACTGCATTCTTTTATTCCCCTCCCCCAACCCACTCCTCTCCCCCCTGAATTGTATTGACCCTCTTCATAGTCTTGTGCTGACTACATACATTTTCCATCACATCCTCTGCCCCATTTTCCTTCATGCCCGTCTTTGTTTACTGACTATTTTGCTGCCTGCTTCCCATGAAATATTGTGGTTTCCTTCTGTTCCAAATTACTGGCTGCCTCTCCTGAAGTTCTGCCCACCTCTCTTCCAAAAGTGCTTCATTCCCTACTTCTCTGTATTGCTGCCTTTTCTTTCTATTTTGCTGCCTGCCCTCTCTTCCTGTGAAGCTGCCTGCTTCTCTTGCTCTATTTCTGTCTGCTTCTCTTTCTGCACTCTCTTCATGTACGGCTTCCCCCCTCTCTTCCTGTATCCAGGCCTTCCACTTTCCTGTATAATACTTGCTAATCTGCTTCATTCATAAATGTCCACCTGCCCCTCTTCCTGTATTGCTGTCGGTCTGTCTTCTCTGCCCTAAATTGTTGCCCATCTCTCTTCATGGTCAGTCTCAACTTCCAATGTCTTCTGTGTGGAACACAGTTTGAGGTTGTGCAAACCTGCATCGATGTGATGATTGTTCAATGTTATTATTATGAATACTTATATAGCACCTATCCTCAGCTAGAGACCAAGTTCTAAGCGCTTTACAATCCACACTAGTTTACACAATGTGTAGATGACTTTTCAATCTTTCTTGAAGTCTTCTGCCATCACCAGATGTTGCTCCTGAACAATCTCAAAGATATTCTTTCTTTGCCTTTCAGATTCCATGCTTCTGAATACACAAGTTTCTCAGAGCAATGCACAATCACACCAACTAGTACCTACCATTCTCTTCCAGTTCTGTATTATGCATGTGTGCACATGCATATAAAAAAACACACACATAAAACCACTTATACCAAATGCAGAGAATGAATATTGAAACTGATTGCCACCAAACAGTTTGATTCATGCACATGAACATCAGGAAAGATGTAATAAAGTGTGATACGTAAGTCATTTTTAAACAGTGTGGGTCAGTGAAACCCCACACTGAAGTATCAACCCACTTTTCTTCTTTACAAAGTGTGGGCCTTGTGAAAACCCATCATCTATAAAGATCATTTACTTGCTTACTGTATGTGCATACATCACTGTCAAATAGCAACCGAGTCGTCATTAAATTAAAGTGAAAACGGACCTGTAGGGCCCATGAGTTCTAGTGAAGGTTAAAGAGCACAATATGATTATCGGGCATTTTGAAAGGCATTTATGTGTAAACTGCCTCTGCTCTCTAATATTATAACTATGGTATTCTGCTGTCCAGTGGTGATGATCTAAGCAGCACTTTTGTACCAACATTCACAAACTCTTAGGTGCATAGCACCTCTGCACCAACACTCACAAAATCTTAGGTAAATTCTTTATTCAATTTAGGTTAAATGCCTCATTTTCACATATCCACTGGATGATATAAATGAGAGACACACCCTACAAATAAATAATGAAACAATTACATGTGGCCAGATGAGAGAGAAAAAAAAAAGCACAAAAAATAGGAATACATTCAAATATAATATGATGCCTCCTGCATATTGTCGCATCAGCTCTCCATGGCTGTAGAAATAGGCTGGCTCATGAACACACCTGAAAGCAAGTTTCTCATTAACATGTCCCATGTTCCACATTTGCAAGTGACAAATGTTGTAGTTCACACAGGTTATACTTCAAAATCCAAGGTTTGTGAAAACTTCCCATTTTCACACACAATAACTGTGGCCTTATTATAAGTATTGCTAGAGCAGCATGCTGTTTCCTCTGAAAGTTTTGTGAAGAAACTCGATGTTGCTTCCATAAATCTCCTAAGTTGCTATCCTGACTTCTGCAGGGTCTTTTGACTAACGCTCTCCAGTATCAAAATTATCTCCCTTAATTTAATCACCATTCTACAAAAGCACTAATATGTCGGTACCCTTGTCATTAATTGTAAGACAATTGCAAAGTCACAGCTGCAGCTAAGACAATGCAAACAAACATGATCATCCAGAAAACAGGTGTTACAATATATTAAAAATACACAGAGACACAAAAGAGTAGGAAGACTGCATTCCTCATAACTTTCCACTTTCACAACCTACATGTCAAAACCACAGTCCCAAAACAGTTTTATCTGCACCAAGATAAATCCCCAGCTGAAGTTTGCATTTTCCAAACCACCTCTCATCTTCTTTAAATGAAAACACACTTGCATGTCCATCTGATTCTGGCAGAGATCAACAGAAACAAAGACAACATGTCTGGCAATTTCTCCTGTGGTAAACAAGATGTCCTTTCACTAAACAAGTGCAGTACTACTGGAGGTCCTTGTAGGAATTTTGCCACCCATTCCTACTTCTACAGGCTATCTTCCAATCTGTACTGTACACACTGTACTTTTTTTTGTATGGCAAAATGTATGCTGATAAAATGTACCAACCATACCCTCAATGAACTTTTTTTCTGTACACTTTGGAAACATTCAATCATGTTATCCAACTCCTGTCTCGACCTGCTACAACAAAACAAATCACCACCACATACTGACTGTAAGTGACAGATATCACACAAAATCTCAATGCATCCAGTGGAGAACATGGAATCTACTATACTAAAATGTTTTGGGAATATGATTCCAATTAAATTCAACACTTGTGTTAGTGATGTTTTAACACTTGCTCATCCAATTACCCTCAATAGTCGTACCTCTCTTCCTCCTCTCTTCCCCCCTCTCCACATCCCTTCTACCCCTTGCCTCCTATTTCCACTGTGAACCCAATCCAGAACAGTATTCGTCTTCACCTCCCCCCCCTGTGTACTTCCCTTTATATGTCAACTTAACTATCATCACAAGCTCTTCAGTGTTCATGTCTCCCCAACTCTTCTTCCCCCTTCTCCAATCATCCCTTCTACCCTTGTCCTTTTCCTATGTCCACTGTGAACCCACAATCCAGAACAGTATTCGTCTTCACCTTCCCCCCGTGTGACTTCCCTTTATATGTCAACATTAACTATCATCAAGCTCTTCAGTGTTCCGGTCTCCATCCCATGACCCAGCCAAACCTCTTCAACAATTCTAATACTCCTGCACTTGCTCAGCAAATTTTTCATCATCTGTATATTGCACTCAGCAACTTTTCACTAATAGTGTCTACATTAAAAAACAAAAAAAAAAAAGACACACACAAAAACAACATAAATAAAATGAATAAATTCTTCACTTTCACCTTCAAGTGTGAACTGAAATGCTATGACTTCTAAGACTGAGGTTTATCATTTTTCAGATCTGAATATCTATTTCTGTCTGTCGTTTTCTTTGTTGAATACCGACTCTGAAAAAAAAAGGGTGAGAGGACCAGAATGCAGAGGCAAACAGGTGACTTTTGGGTCAAATTGAACAGAAATTGAAGGGAAATGAATAATGCTTGGCGACGACTGCAGGTGTGAATAACACCAATGTCAAAAGCCAGCAAAGCCCATCACTGCAGCTTCAAAGACAAAACAGTTGGGGAGGAGATGATTGGGGTGTTCTCCATTGTCTGCAGTATCCTCATACAATATGATGGAAAGAGAGATAGAATATAGACACACAGATGCTAACACTTGCTTAAGGATTTCTTCAAAAAGACGTGCTGATGCACATTCATGATGTTGTGATGCAGCTAGCTCTGTAAATTTGCTGTCACGTTAAATACTGAAGCGTTGGATTGAATGCAAATCTGCTGACATGTTGAATACTAAATGTATCGGATACTTGTACAATCACAGGTTCACTCTATTCTGAAAAGAAAAAAAAAACTGTCCAGCCTATGTAATTTCTTTTCTTAAATACTTGATCCACAAGAGGCAATCACTGACTTTTTGCATTTCTAAATGCAGCTTCTCTACCCTTTCAAAGCCAAAAAAATGGTTGAGAGTAACACTTCAGTGTGTGTGTGTTTGTGTGCTTTTGTGTGTGTGTTGTGTGCACCATTTTTTTCTACACCAATATGAATGTGGGCTACAAGACTACTGACTCTTGACAAAAGATGAGAAAATGTTTTTAATTAAAAATTATGATGATTTTCTTTATTTTTTTTAAAAAAGAGCAAGAAAATTGCTTAATAACTTTGATGGGTTTACAAATAATTTCAGACACTGATGGTTTTTTTTCTTCACAAAAACAAATGGCCCTGTGAAATTACTTGTTATTCCTGATAAAAGTACTGGCACTGAAAATGGTTAATTCTGTTTTGGTTTAAAGTTCATTTTGATTATCACACAGAACTTTATATAGTACTTGTCCAGCTAAGAATCAATCCCCTTATTATTAAAATAAATTCAGTCCTTTACTACCATAAAAACTGAAAAATAAAGACATCAACCTAGACTCGTACCTGTAAAAACAGTGCATGGCAATAATGAGTTAAAACACACACACACACACACACACACACACACCACACACACACACTCCTTAGCACATATATTCACATCACAGAAAAAATGAATTATCAATAACTTTGAAATGTCTGCATCATCAGATCCATGAAAGAAAGAGAAAGCTTTTTTTCCATACAATGTTCCAAAGCTGACAGCTTAAAATTGGACAAAGGCTTTCACTGGTTAACATAAGTCTTTTCTTCCTCCTGTACATTTCTTTTAGTACACGCTAATTTCAGTTTCAGCTCTGATGAAACAAGTTAACACATGACCAAGATGTCGCCACCAGTGTATGTTGCTCCACAGACAATCGCATTCATTCACCGTCGGCTGTACACGTGCAACCTCCCAATAACACAGATTATATATCATAGCCAGTAGCATCACGTCTTCATAACAATAATGATCAAATCTGGCTACTGTGACACTCACATCTAGATCAAGATGTGAAACTAATAATGTTACTCTCAAACATCACTGGAATCCATAGCCACCCATCAAATTACATAATGTCTGTACTGATTGCTTGCTTACATGACTGTTAATGGTGTTGCACATACCCAAACCAAGCACATTTGGTTGAAGTATTAATACCAAGCGCTCTACCTTCAATATGACAGGTCCATCTTTACAATACATAATTTGGGCAACTGAACAGGACCTCAAGCATGCAAACACTCTGACATGGGGAAACCTGTGCCCAAGCGCAACCCCATGAATCACTGTTCAGACATTCTGTTTTTGCACATGTCCACAAGAACAAGAGTAACAGAAAATACCAGATAATAACTAAAAAATAGGCATAAAGGGATACAAGTACTCTAACTGATGGAAGATGTTGGGCCTGCAGAGGATAAATTTATCCAGAAATGAAAATGTGAAATATGAACTATGATGAAGGACATCATCACTCCAGCCTGCAAACTGGAAAGATTTTGAGTAAAAACTGCCAATATAAAAACACTCCACAAAAAGGGATAGATGATGTGGGACCCATACAAATGCAAAAAAAAAAACAGGCCCTGTTATCAAGAAGGGAAGAATATAACTTAGTAGAATGATGTTCAAACTTGAAGGGTCTGTGGTCATGAAGTATTTGACATATCCAGTTCAGCCAACCGTCTTGTTAAAAAATGAGAGACAAGACCTGTGCAGCTTAATACAGGTGTGTTCCAGGCTCCATGTCCATGTCTCGATGTGTCTGCTTGAAGCGCACCTCTGTTGGTGGTATTGGTATTGTGCAATGTCAGATGAGGACAAAGTTCATCCCTCAGTTCCTTGCAGCACTGCCGCAACCAGGAGCAATGGACATCTCTCCACCTTGGCCTCCTTCTCTTGGCGGACACTGTCAACACCATGTAACATATCAGTGACTGCACTTTGACATGCTTCTTAACTACTTTTCCTAAGACATTTTTTTGTCTATCTCATGCATGGGTATGTTTTGTGTGCTTGTCAATGTATGCAAAAGCATCTGAATGAGAGAAACACACTTGGGGAGAATGAAGAAGCAAGAATGAAAAGAGAATTGAGAAAAATTTAAAAGAAGTAAAAAAAGAAACATTTTAGTTTTTCATCTTCAAGAGAAAGAAAAAATCTACAGTAGTTGAATCAAAACATCAAAGCTGAAAGAAAAATATACATGTATAAACAAATGAATACTAACACACATGCAAAATCCTTTGAAATGAAATGGTGAAGAAATAGTACACCTCACATCTATCTAAAAAAAAATAAGAAAGAAAAAAGCCCCACCAACCTTAACATGGATCTGATTTTTTAACACAGCTGCCCTCAGAATCAGAGCCTGAAACCAGAAAGTTTTCCTCCTTATTCTATCATAGATGTAAAAAATAAATGATTAATCAGCAAGTGAAATCTGACCACTCAGGCATGAAACAAAACGTGTAAACACACACCAGGCAGACAACCCACACCACCCCCATCCCACAGGTTAACTGCTCAGTTCTAACCCCCTTGAAAACAACACACAAATATTCATCCTTATTATTGTAGATAGCAACATCATTACCCCTGTGTAGATAACACAATTCAACATCATATCCTTCATTATTATTTTATCTCATGGCAGATGACCATCATCTTATCCTTTCGCAGACATCACACATCTGTATTCTTCATCTTACCATTAACAGACAACACACAGCACCATGTTCAAACTTCATCCTACCCTTTAATTGTAGACAATACACATCACAATCATTATCATTCATCTTACCTCTTTATAGCATGATTTGGCTGTAGACTATACACATCACCATCATTATCATTTATCTTACTCCTTTACAAACAACACATCAACATCATTATCATTGATGCTAATCCTTTGTAGACAACACAGCAGACTGGAAGTCAAATCTCTGGTAGGTTCTACTTCAATGACATGACTGAAGATTAAGAGCCCCTTGACTGCCTCAGTCATAACAGTTGCCATGGTGGCAACAAATCCCTGATGATTTCACACTGACCCTTCTGCTTTTGGTCTGTCTTTTGCACAGTTCTATCACTATCTCCCATTAGTATTTTCAGCACTTTGATACTTTGTTCAAGTTACCATTTATATGTGATATATATGTGAAAGGATCTTTGAACTACAAATAGTTGCTACTATTTGTACCCACCTTCCCACATGTCTTAGGAGAAGGTCTTCTTACTTCGTGCCATTATTATGAGGGATAGCGGGGATTAATCCTTTCACCTCATAATGAAGCATGGGATACCTTTGAGGAGGGCCCTTGGTGGCCTCTAATGCCAAATTCAAGGCTTGGGGAATTGTACACAGATATTCTCCTGAGGGATCAGTGTCTTCCAAGTCAGACAAGTGTGCTTCCAACCATCCTCTTCAATATTTTGGCATTCGTTAGGACAGGTAAGTATGAGAAAACTGATTTTCAAACAGGCTTTTCTGACCAGCATATTCAAATAAGAGAAATTTTGCTACTAAAAGTAATGCCTGTCCAAACAAGTATCTTATCTTTACTGGCCTGGATCACCACCATAATATCAGGATCTCCCCGAAGCCCCACCCAATGGAAGAGTAGGGAACTAATCATCATGCCTCCATATTCAGTTAGATCAGGATGATCGTCCTTGGTAAGTTCACTCCATTGCACCACATTCAAACTACCTCAGTTTTTGCATCTTTTCCTGATCAAGCGGGAGTGGGAGAGCATCCTAGTGTTTGGTTTTGTAGAACTACTCTTTGTTGTAAAGTTCCCTTTTTTTTTTTTTTAAACATATGCCCAGACACATCCAGTTTGTAAATGAAACTGAACCAGAATTTTTGTGTGCAAATGCTAAGCTAGAAGAAAAAGAAACACCCAAAGGTGCTAGGGAGGACCAGAGAAGCACTGTCTTCACCTGCCTTTAAGCAGTCCTGTACCACCCTTGGAAGCCTGCGCTGTGTTGACGATGGGTACAGGCACGCGCAGGACACTCCATTAAGATATCAAGGGACATAACTGCTCCAGAACAGAGGTAAATCAGACTACAGGATGCAACTCGTAACGGCCTTAAGGTAGCGTCCCCATGGGTGTACCAGCCTGTATTTCATGACTGCAGAGCCCACCGGCTAAAAAAACACCACCCTCCAGCTGTCGAGCACACCCCACAGACCCAACCACCCCTGCCCGGACAGATGAAGACTGCGCCACTCCAGACACAGCCAAGCTTTCGCCATATGGTCTTATATGCCCTCAAGAGAGAATCCAAAGTTGCAGTCGTTCCCACTGTCAACAGGACTTTCCCTGTGGTCAGTGGGTCTTTCCTCACTGTCACTGGACCTTTCTCCAGGGTCAGCCTAGTTAAGGCAAAGAAGAAAAAGAAACACCCAAAGCTATATTTTAATATCTAATGCCTGCTTTTCTGATTCACCAAGTCTATGAATTTCCCAAAGTTCTGCAGATATTGATTATAACGATAACAATTTTCAGGTCCAGATTAACATGCAAATTCACTTACCTTTGTTCTTCTTTGGTAATCCTTGCCAATGGCAAGAGCTTTTTCAAATGTACTGCTCCTCTGGTCAATATCTTTGGCATAGAGGATCTGTGGAGGTTAACACTCAATATTTATATCATCACCCAAGCAACACTCAATACAGAAACAAACACCTGCCTCCAGGTCCAGGGTATATCATGTATGCATAACAATAGGGGGGTGGGGAGGGGATTGATTGAATCTCAAGATAAATGTTAAAACTGGAAGAATACTGCTCATTATGGTTTTTTTTTTTTTTTTTTTTTTTTTTGGTGGTGGTTGTGGTTTTTTGGTACGTCTAAAAATTTCTTTTTTTTTAATGTAATCTCTCTTATTTTTCAGACCTCAGCCATGACATGCGGAACCAATATGAAGAAGTGTTTTTCCAAAACATGTGTGCACAATAATGTTCAGAAATATGCAATCAACAGACATGCTCAGTTTTCCATCCTCTTTTAATCTGGACTTCAATTTGCTATCAAGGTCGTATGGTTAGAGAAACTAAGAATAGCTGGCTTAAGTTTTTCACACAATGGTCACGTCACTATTCATGATAAATTATAAAAAAAAAAATATTGCATTCACTTTCTCTACTCTCTTTTCTTATCCTTTATCTTTGTTTTAATACAGTATTAAAAAAAAAACAAAACAACTGTACGTATCTGAAGTCTAAGTATTCAAAATTCATATCTATAAGTCTAAGTACTGAAACTGTGTTTGTAACTAATCAAGCATGGGTACTTACTCATCATGGCAATGGCAGATAAAATTTTCTGTAAGTACACAGCCATGTAATCACATTGATGCTGAGACCATCCTAACTTCCAACACAAAGGTCTGAGAAGCACTGAACAGGCAACTGTGGAGATTCCATGGATTCTATGAGAAAAATTTCTGTGGGATCCTCAACATGTAAAGCAGACAAGACAGAAGCCGTTGGGAGCTGATATCCAACAACGCCGCTGGAGATGGATAGGCCACACTCTGCATCAGCCAGCCACCAATACCACGAGACTAGCCCTCAGGTGGAACCCCCAGGGAAAAAAGGAAGAGAGGTCGGCCGAGGAACACATGGCGATGTGACCTGGACGCAGATGCCAAGAAGATGGGCCACACATGGGGGCAGCTGGAGAGACTGGCCCAGGACAGAGACTGCTGGAGGAACCTTGTCGGCGGCCTATGTCCCAGTGGGAGTGATGGGCATAACTAACCAACCCAACATGTAATTGTTGTTTGTCATTTCAATCATTACATAGAATATTTCTAGATCAATTTACCTCGTGACATGGCATAAAAAATGGTCATATAGATAACAAACTAGCAAAAAACATGCACATCCCTGTTCATTCCTAAATGCTCCCTTGCCTGATTCTGCCTTAGATGTAAAACACTTAATGATATCATTTTGAAATACGTTGTTTTAACAATATCATCACAACAGGTTTACTGTATTTATGAGAGAGAATAGTAACGTACGCCAGTCAAGTATTTCTTCCATTGCATTTGAATCAAACATTCCAATACGCTTCAAATACTGATCAAATGCTAGCCATGGCTAACACATGAATCCCACAACATTATTAACCTTCTACAGTCAGTCACTTATTTATCTTTTCTTCCCTACGTCAATACTGTAACCACCCCATCCACTTCTCCCACAACCTCTCTTCTTCTTCCCTGCATCACTACTGTAACCATTCCAACCACTTCTTCTCTAACAAACTTCTCCCTTTCCTCCCTACATCAATAATGTAACCATCCCATCCACTTCTTCTCCCACTAACCCGTCCTCTTCCTTCCTCCACCAATACTCTTAACCATCCCATCCACTTCTCTCACTAACCCCTCTCTCTTCTTTCCTCCACTTCCACTAATCCCTCCTCTTCTTCCTCCATCAATATATCCATCCACTTCTTTTTCCACTTCTTTCCTCCATCAACATTGTATCCATCCCATCCACTTCTTCTTCCAAAACCCCTCCTCTTCTTCCCTACATCAACAATGCAACCATATCTATTCACTTCTTCTACAACCTCTCCTCTTCTTCCCTACATCAACAATGTAACTATCTCATCCACATCTTCCCCCCACAAAACCTTCCTCTTCTTCCTTACATCAGTAATTTAACAATCCCATCTAATTCTTCCCAAAGATATGTGTGGTTCTTACAAAGTTAACATCAAAGTTCACTCTTCCCCCCAAAATGTGTGGTTCTTACAAAGTTAACTCCAAAGCTCACTAAGTGTTTCCCACATGCACTAACTGATATCATTAAAAGGCAACAACCTCGAGTGCTGTAGAAATGCATGAATATCACTAATAACAAAACACGAAGATAGCTCCACCACAAAAATTCCAACAATTTCTAAAATGCTGAGAGAACAATGGTTTGCTTGCCTACCCACCTTGTTGTGGGAATCAATGCGAGCATTGATCTGACCATCAAGTATCAACTGCATCAGTTCGTCTTCCAGGGCCCCTACCGTTGTGTTGAATGCAGCTGCCATCTTGTGCATGTCTGCCGACAGGTATGGACTAAAATACTGCACACACAGTAACGCTTACTTCAATCGGATGTCCCCCTTTTCATGCATGCAAATATTCATAATAGTAAGACAACCTGCCCACACTGCACCCCTCAAACGAATTAAATTTAGCGCAATGGTAAAGACAAACAACACAATACAAAGCACTTTCAGATGTGCAAGGAACACTGATGACACACCAAAAATCGGCACAACTGCCAAACTTATGGTAGAGGATAGCACTATGTAGTGTTTCCCCATCATCCAGACCATAATTCTCATAAGAACTTTACCATTTTCACAGAATCTATACTCAGATGCCATACGTCATTTTGATTATAAATTACTGGACTTTCGATCAAGGAAAGAACCCACAAGAACTATGGCAATCAGCTTAAAATCAAATGCTCCCAATATGCACATAAAAGAATCAGTCACAATGATGCTGTAAGTTATCTTTCTGCATCTTTTTAAAACTTTTCACAACATCATCCACCATTTTTGAGTGCCTGAATACTTCTTCCTTTTCATACTCTCTTGTGTTACATCAATAGCTGAACAGAAGTTCTGTTGATATAATGAATAACAAACAAATTAAAATGACCATAAAAAAATCATCAAGGATGCTTCATTCATTCCCTCTCCCCAACTGATTTAATCTATCAATACTGTGCTTCACCTCCACTCACAAATTGATTTACTTTATCAATAATTTCCAAGTACCACACCTTCTAAAAGCTAATGATCCTTTTCGAGGGACTGAAATAGTAGATGATTTGGAAAAACACAAAGACACACCAGTCAAATCATTATTTTTCCAAACGAACATGACACCTAACTAGACTAAGAACAGATATAGTTCGCATGATTTCAAATTAACATTGGTCTTTACAGGACAAAAAATTTGCTTGATTTCCCAAACGTACATCTTTCTCTCTCTCTCCAAAAAGTTATCTTCAGACCTGACACAGTGCTCTGTTTCTGATCTGGGCATAAAGAGGAGCAACATGTGGAGCAAGGTAGATGTCCAACAGCAAATTGTCTTTGATGTCTGCCAGCAGTTTGAGACATGATGCATACTTTGACTCGTAGAAATGGTGCAGGATGTCTCGTAACTGGGGCTCCAGCTCCAAAAACTGCTTGAAGGAACTGCAAGGGGTTCATGACACATTACATCATACAGACTACATCACATCTCAATGATACAATCTTGTGCCAGCTCATCAGAGTACAAACATTTTTCTTATGAAATTATCTGGAAAATACTTTTTACTTTACAAGACAGTAAAAGGTAAGCCAAGATCCTATAATGGGTGGATGCTTATCACGGGTGAAAAAAATCTCTTTGCTTTTTTTCTTCATGGCCAGAAAGAACCCTGTAATATCAAGATATTTCTTCTGGTACAGCCTTTTTTACATGCAGACTACTGCCTGAATCGACATCAAAACAGCCTGAATCTATATTTCAGACATACACACATACAACTAAGACAACTAGCTGACTGCAGTAAATTTTCCTTCTCTCTATGGATATTATTGTTTTTTCCTTAAACTGTATGTACAAGTTAGTTTCAAAACCAGGTGACTGAGGGTGTAATGGAGCAAATTTTAAAATGAATCAGTATTATTTCCGCCAGACGATACAAACAGATTTGCATGTTTTGTCCTGTAATCTGTTTGTCTGTATTATCTGGCAGAACTAATACCATTAAAAAAAAAAAAATCTGTATGTACAAATAAATACAACTCACTGCAATCAATCTTAGACGGCAGGCTGCTAAAGAAACGAAAAGAAGCAGAACAAAAGAGGACAAAGAAAAAAAAACTTAAAATTTTGCTTTCATTAGTTGGTACTTCCCTTCGTAGAGTTGCTTGTTTACATCATTTCACACATCTAATTCTTCTATCATCATGCTACAAAATGGCAAAAAATAATTAAGAAACCAGTGGTGTACATGCAAACACTCAAACAGTATGTAAACATACACAATGTTGCACAAAATCTGTGTGTGCGTGCATGTTTGTGCATGTGCAGTGGCTGTGTGTGTGAGTGGGGTGGGGAGTCGGGGAGAGGGTTCTACAGATGAGCACACTTTCAAGCTTGAGTGTTCTGAACTGTATTCATATAAACATGAGCCCTACAGTAACAAAGATGATAAAACTCAGATGTGGTGAAAGCTGAAATGAACTGACCTGCTTGCTATGACATTGACTTGTATCTCCTGTCTATCAAAGGATGCCAATGCGCAAAGAGCACCATACGTTGCCACATTGGTGGGAGACAAGAGCTGCACAATATGCACACAAAAATCAACCACTGCATACAAGCAACAGAAGCTGAATCTGCTGAAAGCAAGCTATTTTACATAGACTTCATATGTCTATAAATTTCTCTCAAAGACGATTATTCCATGGATTTTATTTTACAAGCTATCGTTGTAAAGTGTGTTACACTTTTTCTCATTCTGACCTGTCCAAACAAATGCCTAATCTCTACTGGCAGGGAATGTTACCATATTATCAGGACCCTCAAAAAGACAAAACTGGGAGAGCAAGGAATTTATCATGCATCTGTAGTTGGTTATGGCAGAAAAGTGATCACCTCTAGCAAGTTTATTTTACTGCACACACATATATTCACACACAGCTGATTTTTCTCTTTTTCCTTTGCGAGGGAACACGCCTCTTTCCGTTCTTTGGAGTTCAGACTTAGTTTTTTCGTGCTCTTGGATCCTCTCAGGTGGGCTCTTAAGCTCAATTTCATTCAGTTGGGAACCTCCTTTCTCTCTTCCCTTCACAAGGAAGAATTTTGTCTGTAAATGTCCATCTCTCTCCACCATTTGGTTACATGTTGTGCACTATGGGGTTTCTTTCTTTATCCCCCCTGTTTTGGATGCAGTGTCAAGCGTCTGCCCTTTACGTTGCTATTAGCACCTTAAATCCAACGCTGACAAGACAAATCCTTTGTTCAAATGTTCCCCTCGAACCTTACAACCGAGTTGTATGAGAACTGCTCCTGCGTTGTGCTACAGTCTACCCAATATTTCAATATCCCATGTAAAGCTTCATGACTGTCTGCCAATTTTAGCTGGAGAAACATATGTTTCTCCCAACTACACCAGTTGCTTATTTGATCCGAGATGTGGAGACAGGCCAGCATCTTCCCATCTACCCACCCATCACTCTAAGCTCTCTACCCCTCACCACATTGAAAGCAAAGAAGAGCATCCATGGCAATTGAATTTGCAAAGGAAAAAGTGTGAAAACTGAGCTATTTTGAATATGGCACAATGAAGTGACCTCACTACAGGCAATCACTGTTATGGTCTAACTGGCTTTGGAGGAACGATTAGAGGAATGATTAGCTCCCTGCTCTCCCAATTCTCTCTCTTTTTTCTTTTCTTTTTTTTTTTTTCCTTTTTTTTGTTGTTGATAATATATGTGATATTCCACACCAAGTAGGGATAAACACTTCTCCGAATACATCGTAAAACTACTTTTCACAATAAAATTCCTTTTTATGCTGCCAGTACTTAAAAGTCTTCAGAAATTATTCTGACCATAAATAATTTTTTAGCGTATTTCTAAATTATCATTATCTTTTGTAATCCAAAACAATATTCATAAAAAAATAAACAGAAAGATACAGAGAAAGAAAAGAAAGGAAGAAAACACTGGCTGGTTTACTTGATGTTTGGCACTCTGGACTTACTAAAATCTGCAACTATACTACAGCAGGACATAAACACTGATCAAACTCATATGATTACACACACACACACACACACACACACACACACACACACATCAAAAGTAAAGTCATAATGTAATTTGATGGTCAAATCTTTACATCCTGGTGTATGATAACAGCAACATCACTTTAACAAATGGACCAATATCTGTACCAAAAAGAAGCACATGAGAAGTGTGGAGGAAAAATTAAAAGAACAATAGACAAACCTCTGGGAAATCACAGTGATCAAAATTTGCCAACAAAAAGTGTTTGGCAGCTGACTTGTACTTGCGTGTTGCCAGATCAGCTAAACCAGCGGCACACTTCAACTGTGTCTGCACCGTCAGACTGGCTTCCTTTGCACTTTGCTGAAACACAAAAATTTAGTGTATGTGTTTGGACAGGTTAGGTATGAGAACATTTTCTTTCTAGAACAACTGTAGCATCCCTATAAGCAGTTCCTTTCAACAAACCACTGAAGACCTGTTTACCCAAAAACTCCTACTGGTGTAGTACTATTCAACAAAAAATGGCAATTTTTTTTTACAAAGAGCATTTACAAATTCTAAATTTTTGTATATGCGGAGGTGAGGAGGGAAGCATTCAGTCTGTTTTCACCAGCCATCATACAGCAGAGGCATCTTCCAAGTAGAAACCATCTCATCTTGCAATGACTACAATCCAGTTAAAAGAACATCTTAAATGAGGCAAGGAACAGTAAATAGTAAATAACAAACAAGCAGGGTAATTCTTGCTATGATACTCTTAGTTTCTTTCTAACACAAAGTATTTTGAAACCTGATTCATCAGCATACTTTGGCACAAACTCATGCTCTCTCGTCCATTTTTTTTTTTTTTTTTTTTTTTTTGGGGGGGGGTAGGTTCTGGGCACTGTTGTTGAAGATGTATGCACTGCCACTGCTGGGCACAAAGAACACAAGGAATTCAACAAGAGTTGTCCCCTCTTTGGTCAAAGCCTAACCACTGTTCGAGTCCCGAAGTGCAAATACCACTCAAGAACTTTGTTTACTTTGTTTTTCAGTCATTCTTTTTTTTTTTTCTTAGTATCATATTTTTAACAAATAGTTTGTAGAAATTATACAAAAAAAACACAAAATCACACAGTGTGCAGGTCTGATGTTGTCATGTATGATTTTTTTCAAATGAATACTTTTTCTCCCCTTTCCTGCTCTCCTTTTTTTTTTTTTTTTTTTTTTGCCATTTACTGTTAATGTCCTTAATTTCTCTCATGTACATGTGTCATTTAAAAAGGAATCAATTTTTAGCTAATTACTTAAATAACATTAAAGAAACATGAGATTATAAACTGCTTTCTTACTCATTGGGCACAAAAGACGCTTATTTCTGTTTGGAAAAGATAGAGCACTCAAATCAATGTTTTTGTATTCCATCTGTACATGAAACAGTACACTCTATTGTAAGACTGAATAATAAATTGCTGATTTTTTTTTTTAAAAACCAACAGCTGATCTATCACTGCTGTTTGCAGAAGGGGAAAAACACAAATTGGGTTGCTTGTTAATATTACAGAAATGCATGTTTCTATTGCATATGCTACTATGTTTTACTATTTCCTTTTCAATCATTTCACTATTCTTCATTATTCAAAAACACAAATCACATATGCATGCATACTCGATTCAAACAGAAAAATAAAGATGCTTCTGCACAGAGAAAGAAAATGTGGGCAGTGCTCATTCCCTACATCAATTCTCAAAACAGTGATGGGTTATGTCATACCTACTTCATACAACATCATGTCATATCCATTATGATACACAGATGTACTTACATCTGATTCAGGTGTTGATTCTGCCTTGTTGACGTAACTCAGCACATGTGACCAATTTTGTAAATACACGCTAACCTGCAACACAGGCACTGCCACCAATCATTACCTTTGTGGACATGTGGAAGTAAAGTAAGGTAATGTTGTTTATAGCCCAGCTGACTGCAAAGGGCCATATCAGAGCTATCAACCACCATAAGACAATAAAACAATTAATGAAAATGATAATAATTAAATTTTTTCCTAGAGGTAGTAATGGTAGCCATCTCTCTATTGTTAGCTTCTTCCTAGGTAACTCTGCCATATAGAACAGGATAACAAACTGTTCTCAACTCACACTTTTTCTTTTCCTCCTCTTTATTCCTTGGATTCTCTATGTATCAAAACAGATATGTCTAGAAGTTTTCTCCGAAAATATGTATCATCTGTGCTTGAAAACTTCGTATATAATCTTTGTACTGAAAAAACAGAAGTACCACAACAGTTTAAATAGTAGTAAAAGAAGCACTACTACTGTTTAGATACTAATATCACCCATGCTTTTCTCAGTAACGAATGTATACCTGTTTATTGCATGAAACTCAATATTTTCATTTAATGCACCAGTATACATATACTGTGGTATCCATCACCTTCAGCGAGCCTGGTAGTCATGACTAAATTGTGGCTATAATTAATCAATAATGACAATTCCCAAGTGAGAGTTCTGACCAACAGAACTCAGGCATTTGAGAAAATGTTCTGTTTTTCTTTTCATGGTGAATTCTTTTAAAAACTATCTTTAAATCAAATATTCTGGAATGTTAACTTTATAAATAGTAACAAAAAACAGTAAAGGTTGCTGTTACTTCAGAATGACTACAGTTTTGTCAATCCAAAAGTTCTGATTGATCCAGTGCAACAGAAATCCCAGCTTACCTTTATCACATTTAAGCACATGTTGACAACATGTTTTGGGTTGGTGCAGTAATCACGTGCACGAGAGTAACACTTGAGGGCATTGGTCAGGTCACCACAGTCTAAGTAATGGTCTCCTAAGTCATCATGGCCTCGTCTGCCCAAAAAGATAATGAAGTCTTTCACGCCACAGCTTTACTTCAGTGAAAAAACAATGGTACTAGATGACTTCACATGCATTGCACACTATCACTCCTCTGTTCCTTCAAGTGCAGTATTTAAACACAGAAAGAACTATGTATCATGAAACAATAGTTACCAACATGAAGCGACAAATCCTATACATTATCATAATATCTCAGCCGTTTTTCCCAACCAATCATTCTCTACCCAGTATTGAATATGCCATGAGATGACAGGGGTGACATTCTTCACTCTTCTGCTGATGACAGTAACTTTACCATACCAAAATTCAATAGAAAATAAAATTATGGGGGAAGAGTTTTTGATATTCCTGCAGCATAAATCTTGAACTCACCGACCTTTGTCTCTGCTACAGTCTGTCACTCTCATTCTTCAAAACTAATCTAAAAGCATTTCTTTTCACGCAGTCTTTTCCCTGATGGCCTCCTTGTTTATGTGCCTTCTTAGGTAATTGTGAAAGAGGTGTGTATGTGTGTGTATGTATATGTGTGTGTGTGCGTGTGTGTGTGTGTGTGTGTGTGTGTGTGTGTGTGTGTGTGTGTGTGTGTGTGTGTGTGTGTGTGTGTGTGCGCGCGCGCGCGCGTGCGCGCAAGCGTGCGTGCGTGCGTGTGTGTAGAGTGGTTAAGGTGAGAGTATTTGCGCATGAAAAAAGAGAGATGTTGTACATGTGTGTTTTTTTGTTTTTTGTAAGGTGCTTCCAGATTTTGGAAAGCATTGCAAAAATATCCTAATATTATTATAAATTAATACTATCACTATTATTTTATGTATTATTATTACTATTAATATTACGATCATTATTTACTCTGTAAAGTATAAAAACAACTCAAAGATGCATTTCATTCTTAGAGCTGCTAAACCTTGGGAACTGCATCTGTCTGAATGGTCTGTCCAACTTAGAGTGTACCATGTGGCCTGCAAAAGAATTAAATGTGGAAGTGGATACTAAAACAAAAAAGGGAAATGCGGAGCAAAAATTACAAAACCAGTTGAACTATAATCCACAACACAGCACAATTCACAAGTGTTCAACATATGGCTAGGGGGTGCTTCGTAAACAAGGCTGACGCACACCAAGAAATAATTAACTGAATTTAGATACAAGATGGTGAATAACCTTTTAAATACTAATCTATCCCATTCTGCCTAAATTCCTTTACCATTTAAATTCCAGACTTTCCCATTCTCCCCAGCTGAGGATGACCCTACATTTTGTTCCCATATGGGTTATGAGGGAAGCTTTGAGCATTAAGGCATGCATGCCATTTGAAATCTGCTACAGTGAAAGTGGCTGCTATTTGCAGCGTTTTCATTTGAGCAAAAGTCAAGTCTCAAATACCATTTTTCAGCTCGTATCATGAGTGACTGTGAGTGACAGCTATAAAAGACTATTAATATTGTATGACTGTAAGCAGATTAGCAGCCTAGGTGCTGCTAAAACAACACAGCCTCAGAAAGCAGTGTAACTGTGCAACTGTGTTTGCTCTCATTGTTGAACTTCAGTGTCAGTGTTAAGATGACCAACCAACAAGCCATGAGTCAGCATCACTTGATGAAACAATGTTATTGTCAAATTTTTGTTATCAGGTAAGTGACCACAGTGGTCAATTTTGAATCGACAACAGAAAAACAGACACATGCAGAGCAAACAACATCCACTTCTTTATTCCCAAAGAAAAATTCAAGTGATTCAGACAAGCTAGATTTTTTGTTCGAGTTTCATGAAAAGTTTGGTGCTAAAAAAAAGTTGGCAGTTACCAGAATGTTATATAGTAAAATGTTGGTAGTTAAAAGGTCACACAGTTGTCTATCCTCCTCTGTTCCTCTGTATCTTTAAAAGAGACAACTCTTAAACACCAGGGCCACATGTCAAGGCCTCAAGTATCACAACTGCAGCAATACAAAAGCAAAGCCATGCTTTGGTAACACCATGTATGACTCCAACAATGGTATTGTAATAAGATACCCGGGCGACATTAGTGGTATGTACTGTTCAAATCTCACAGCTGGCTGTAGAATCACTGTTGACAATACCATATGAATCACACGTCTCGCCTTTGCTTTGCTTCGATACCATTTTGTCTCACTCAAAACTTAAGCATGCAGTCTATATGCATGTGCATTAGTCGATTTGGCAATGTTGGTCAATTTGGCAATGTTGGGTCTTTTCCCACAGGTATGATAATCTCAGTCTCTGGTCAAAGCCAGCGTAAACGCATTTCCTTTCAGATTTACCCCCTGGACGTGAAACAGAAAAATGGATTCTCTTGACAAACAGCCCTTTTTTTTTAATTGTTTCCAGGGACAAAGATGTATACTCCAGACTATCAGCAACTCTGGGATCAACAAAAAGGCAATTCTAGAGTTTAGGAGCCTCTTATACACAGCACACTTGAAAAAAAGTTCCCCTCTGAGAGACACTCGTTTTTTGCATCTCAGATTAATGCTGGATTAGTTATAATACATAACACTTTTCAAGTTGTGTATTCATTCAGCCATTTTGAACATTGTGAGCATGTTATGACTACATTCATTTTGGATGGAAAGAAGACACATTTGAAGCTGAATGGGTGTTGAGAATGGGGCTCTAGACTCAATTCTTGCCATAAAAAGTAATGTGGAACATGGTGATAAAAAATCAGTCAGCATTACAAAATATCATAACATGAAAAAAGGAACTAATATGTACCTTATGCTTTCTTTTATAGAGTTGCTCTTGTAATTTTTTAGGTCTGTGTCCAGTTTCTCAAGCTTGAAAGCAGCTTTTTTAGCTGTTGTTTCCATCCATGGTACATCCAGCGGGGGCACGCTGTGCACTGATCCAGTCACTGCATCTGGCAAAGTACTGTTTCTGCAATAAGTCCTCAACAGTGTCATAATTTCATCACACACACACACACACACACACACACACACACACACACACACACACACACACTTTACAGAAATTTGATTGGCTTAAACACTACATAAACAATTACTCAACAAAAATACAACAATCACTTATAGTCATGGATACCCAGTCATAGTGATAAACACGTTCTGGCTCATGGCTTACAACATGGGCAATTTTAATACAGTTGCCTTTCATTTGCTGTGACTGCAGTGTTCTCGTGCACTGAGAGATATTGTAAATTGTGTTGACAATATTATTCATATCATGCTTATTTCATGTATCTGACTTCATTAAACATATAAATACTGAAAAAACTGCTATGGAAGCACATGCGTCAAGACATGGGATGGGGCACTTAAGTCTACACTTGAGGCATACCAATAATATGTGCAGAACTTACGCAGACACTGTGTCACTAAGCTTGTGATGCAAGACACCATACAAGGTGGTATTGTATGTAGTCATGACATAGTTCAGGGCCATGCGCAGTGCCTCCACTCTCAAGGACGGGCAATGGTCAGCAATGTAGACCAGGCGGTGCAAGCGTGCCAGCCCTGTGTACTGAGCTGCTGTCTGCTCCAAGTCCTGTGTCACATCCATGTTTAATGGCACTGAATCAAAACTCAGGTGCATCACAGTTCTGTGAAGTCATGTGTAATCAGAGGAGAGAAAATATGTGAAGGATTTTCTTTTCAATGATAATGTTTCTTGTTTTGAAAAAGACTGACCTACATGATCAGGAAAGTATGTGAGCATGTGTGTGTGTGTGCGCGCGCGCGCGTCTGCGTGTGCACATGAGTGCACACGTGCATGAACATATATATGCATGCATGAGAGAGAGAGAGAGAGAGAGAGAGAGAAAGAAAGTGTGTGTGTGTCTGTATGTGTGCATGTCCGTGCGAGTGTGAAGAATTGTACAGTTCTCTTATGGGCTCTTTTCAAATGGGTGCAGAGTTGCAGCAGTCACCTATGTTAATCTTTTAATGCTGAACAGTTAAGTAGTGGGGGAAAACAAGTGCAGGCTAACAATTCTTCAGTCATAATAATGACTTTGCAAAGATTTTTTTAGAGAAAAAAAACAATATTAAAATGAAGAAAACAGGCGAAATATATTATACATATGAGAAACCCTTCACTAGCTGCCTGACGGAACCATTGTGATCCCTTCTGATGTTAATCTTTTAATGCTGAACAGTTAAGTAGTGGGGGAAAACAAGTGCAGGCTAACAATTCTTCAGTCATTATAATAATGACTTTGCAAAGATTTGAACTTTTAGAGAAAAAAAAATGAAAATGAAGAAAACGGGGGAAATATATTATACATATGAGAAACCCTTCACTAGGTGCCTGAGGGAACCATTGTGATCCCTTCTGAAGGCAGATCTATTTGTATTTCCTGCTCCTAAGCCTTTCGTCGGCTGGATCGGACTCATCAGGGAGACACAGCTGACTGTGTCTGTGCTCCTGGTGTCAAATAGAGACACACCACAGTCTGTAATTCTGCGGTATTCTCACCACCAAGGGTTAAAAAAAGAATCCAACAGCACCCTTAAAGCATCCATAAAAGGATAGTAAAATAGAATAAAACAAAGGAAAAAAGTTACTGAAAAACTAAAAGCATTATGCAAACAGTATAAAATGTAGGTGACAATCTTTGAGCCTATGCCTGAGGATCCATTCAAGGATACAAGGGAGATCAAAAGATATGGAACAGTCTGAGTGGTCAGCTCTGCTGTTCAATAACTCAAGCAATGTCAGTGGCTAAGAATTGTGCAGGACAACCTTTACTTGGATCTCCTAAGAGATGCAATCTCCCACTGATTGACCAAACAATAAAATGCTGAACAGTTAAGTAGTGGGGGAAAAACAAGTGCAGGCTAACAATTCTTCAGTCATAATGACTTTGCAAAGATTTGAACTTCTATGTTAATCTTTTGTGAGTGAACTCATTTTTTCCTGTTGTGTATGTGACCACCTAATTTCCTAGAAACAAAATAAATTAGGTGTTTAATTGGAACTGCTGTTGAGCATGATAAATGGCAGCTAGTGGCTGTAAGAGGCTGGGAGAAAATGTACAGTATTTCAAAAATTAAGGACATGTCAGGCAGCTGGGCAGGAAGAGGCGTAAAGGACAAATTGGTGGAAGAAGAAATCAAATGATGAAAAGCTGAAGAAGTGGAAATCGAAGTCTGGGCAGTTATTCAAGTGAAGGAAAGTCTTTGTTCTCATTCTTGTTTATAGACTCTGTCTACATTTTTCGGTGCTGATGAATTTGAATGTCCCCCTAGTCCATGAATATTTTTTTCTTTGCTTAATTTAGGAGAAGTGTGGCTCATAATAGTTTTAATTAAGGACTCTCCTGGGAAATGAATGCACATATCTGTGAAAGTGTGAGTGTGCGAAAAGAACACAGTTCTAAATATGCTTTTTAACAACTCGCACATAAAAACTGTTGTTCACTTACTTCACAATGTACATGCGTGTATGTGAGGGCGAGGGAATGGGGGGAGGGGCATGCATGTGTGTTTTTCTAATCTATGTTAAAGTTAGTTAAAATAAGCATTTGAAAGTTAGTTAAAATAAGCACAATGCTAACAATATACACTATCTTTATCATTAATATAATAACTAGTTCAAAATTAAAACTTAAACATAGTTAAAAAAAACTTATCCCCCCCCACTCCCCCCCAAGCATGTGTGTGAGAGAGAGAGAGAGAGAGAGAGAGAGAGAGAGAGAGAGAGAGAGAGAGAGAGAGAGAGAGAGAGAGAGACAGACAGACCAGACAGACACAGAGACAGAGACAGAGAGAAAGAGTGCGTTTCTGTGTGTGTGTGTGTGTGTGTGTGGTGTGTGTGTGTGTGTGTGTGTGTGTGTGTGCTCTTAATTATGTCACTGGCTTTAAATTAACAGATGTCTTACCAGAGAAGGATTTTCCACAATATACTGTGGTTCTTCTTCAACATTGTCATTCTCCTCTGGTGCACCATCATCCACTTGCATAGGTTCTACAGCAGCCTGGTTCTGTGATTTAGACAT
>JADBJO010002482.1:40966-43466 GCA_016801955.1 Conus betulinus
TCATTATGGGTCATGGATGATGCCCGACGTTTTAGTTTAGCCATTACTAATGACCCATAATGGTTTTCTTCTTGATGGAAAATCTCAGAAAGTACTTGGCCGATCTTTCTGAAAATAACGCTGAGCGCCCGCCAGCGCCGGTAAAACACGTGGCAACAATGGGCGCCGCCATGTTTCTCGTAGAAAAGGAAGTCTCACGAGAACGTGACTTCCTTCTTCCTGTAGCCATTTACTTCCGTTTGCAAAAAAAACCGCGAGTCGATACGTGCCGTGGTTCTCGAGTTCCGAATTTTTAAAGTTTTGAGGTCGAAATGCCGTTTTTCACCGTGCTAACCTTGAGTTCTGCTGTTCTATAATGAGATTTAGTGATGGAGATACTGTGTTTTGTAGGATTTACGGCATAAGACTTAGTGAAAGTGCTGGGTAATGAAGCTTAGAGTGACCTAGATTTCGACTGGGATGAAGTTCCAGGTATGATGAATAACAATTCGGAAGAAAGTTCTGAAGAAGATTTTTTTTATTTCCCGAGTAAATGGCTCATGTGACATTCTTCAAACTTACGATATAGCAACATATATATTCGTAGGAATTTTTAAAATTATTTTCATTTCGTTATTTCCTTTCCTCTCTTTTAAATTAGTTTTTTAATTGGGTAACCATGTTCAAATTACGGAGAGTTACTTACCTTGCCGACGGTTTTCGGTGTAACTAAGCTCAGATAAGTGCATACTGAAGAGGGTTAAACTGTCAGCTGAGAAGCTCTGAACTGCATCTCTTGAAGAACAGTCATCATTCTTCCTGATGAGCAGACTTTCCAGAGTTTCACTGGTTTCGACGAAAATGTCAGCAGTGGGCGAGAGAGAGAGATTGGCCTTGCTGATGAAGCGACACAAAAGTCCATCTGCACGAGTAGTTTGATGTTCCAGTCTCTCATCAGAAGAAATGCCAGCAGAACTCGACTTCCCCCCCAAAAACTTGAATGTTCGTTGCATCGTAGCCTTCAGTTTTGTGGAATGACTGTTTCCCTTGTGGCTCTTGCTATCGCTGTGTCGCTGAATGTCAACACGACCACTGTGAACAATTGAGATTTCACAGCTGCATGTGGTGCAGTGTGCGAACGTATCGCCCTTCTTTGACGCAGTAATGAACCTGAAGTTGAAAACTGTATGGTACACTGGTTTGTACTTCTGTTGGTATTTCTTTTCTTGTTGACCACAACTTCCACCAATGAATCTGAATTTTCATCATCTGTTTCGTGGGCATGAGTTGAAGCTCAACAAGAACCCATGCTGCGATGCATTCATAGAGGAAGGAAGCATGCATGCGCCATGGGAACTTTTGAAAGTTTGGACTCGGCCAGATTACATGTTCAGCACATTTTCGTGAGCTTGGTGATCAAAATTTCATACAATTCGGTTTTCAAACGTACAATCATATAGCTGCATCGAATTTCATGAAATCATACACAAAAATCATACAGCGCACAGGTCTGCATCTCTTTCACGTTTGCAATGTCTACCCAAAGTACAACGTCAGAGCGTGTCGTCATCCTGACTTCAAGAAGGAAAGCAAACCAGACCCTGAAGAAAGGTACACCACATGTCATGACGTCAGTGTCGTTTGCTAGCATGCTGAGAACATGACCAGGACTCTGCAGACTGGACCACCACCCCCTCCTTCCTCCCTAAATGCCTTTTCACCAAAATACTTTTTTGTTTGCCGCTTCTCATTTTTACATTTCTCTGAAATCCTGCAGATTTGCAGAGAAGTGGGAGCCCTGGAGCATGGCATTCAGCTGAGTCTCCTAACCCTGACCACACACTGCTACATTACACTTACCTACTTCACAACGCCTCACAAAACTCAGCTCTTGAGGAACTTGTCTTTCTGGGTCTACTGTTAAGTACCAAGACTTCAGTTGCTTTGGCCACTGCGGCTCTAAGTTGTATCCTAGGTCTTGGGGATCAGAGTGGGTAATGATGTGAGTCAACATGGAGTTTTCCATATACATGCATTCTGTATTTTTTGTTCCAGAAGTCGCACGTGTGAGTGCGTGTGCGCATGTGTATGGGCCAGAGGGATGGGCAATGCACATGCACATGTGCTTAATACGGTAAGCTGCCTTGAGCCAGAGGATAAACTGCACACAAATGACCAGTTCTTACTGTCGACTCAATGTCAAGAGTCTTGAGCCATCTGAAATCAATAATAAGAGGACCATCTGACCTGCAACTTGAAAATAATGGACTTAGCTGTCAACAGGGTTCATACAGGAAATGCAACTCAAAATTCCAGGCTTCTCCAGACTTTTTCCAGGCCAAGACCTGCATTTTCAATACCACTTTCATGACCTTGTTCGTAATGCAATGTCTAACAGTGATGTTATAAAGCCAAAGCGCACTGAAGGAACACTTTCCCATCTTCAAACACAAACATGCAGCAATGGCAGAAATGGCCAGAAGACCCGGATGCTGCTAAGACCTTGATGTATGGGAAGTAA
>JADBJO010002482.1:48466-70966 GCA_016801955.1 Conus betulinus
AAAAAAAAAAAAAATCTGGCATGTGATCACCAAAGACAAAGTATGTGAAAAAGGGTTTGCAGAACGAGGACAGGAGTGTGGTCCACAAAGACAACACAGACAGACAAACAAACAAAACAAAAACCCAGCAGACAACAGCAAAGAAAGACATAACTGAAAAAGGCGAGAGTCAATAAGAGTGACAGAAGGGAAGAAATATCTAACACAGAACTTCCTAATGGCAGCAGAAGAGCTGTCTGTACTTAAAAGAACCTTTGGCATCCACAGGGGGAGAGAGAGAGAGAGAGAGAGAGAGAGAGAGAGAGAGAGAGAGAGAGAGAGAGAGAGAGAGAGAGAGAGAGAGAGACAGACAGACAGACAGACAGACAGACAGACAGACAGACAGACAGAGACAGAGAGAGAAAAATTGAGAGGGGCAGTATTTAAGAATTTTCCTATTTTTTTTCCATGATGCACATCTGATCTATGGTTTAAAAGCTTTTAACTCTCATTCAACCAGTTTTTGTTCAACAAATCTACTGGTGATTTTTTTTTTTTTCCACAGAATCTCATTTATTTAAGCATTTGTGCATGCATGAAAGCAGTACACACAGTTCAAACAAACCAAGTGTATACATGGTTTTATACATCTATTTTACATCATTAATCTTTCTTTTCTGGTTTTGTGTGTATATATATATGTATGTGTGGTATGTGTGTGTGTGTGTGTGTGTGTGTGTGTGTGTGTGTGTGTGTGTGTGTGTGTGTGTGTGTGTGTGCGGTGGGGTGGGGGTGGGGTGGGATGGGGTGGAGTAGTGTGGTGTGTGTGCATCTGTGTGTGCGTGTCTGTGTGTGCACGCACATGAGCAATCTTGGTAAAAGACTGGTTTTGACATCAAAACCCTAACATTTTGATGAAAACTTTTTCATAAATGAACTGCTTACCCATCAGCCGCTCTCAGCTTGCCATACATGCATGGAAACATGCTTGTCTACAGACAAAACCAACCTATGATACAGATAATTTTACACTCACACATACATACTGATGTGGCTGTGCATGCAAATTTCACTTACACTAACTTACACACACAAACACACACACACACACAAAAGCGCACGCACACATATGAGATATACACATGCACACACATTTACATGGATGCAAAATAAACACATTAGCACACACACATACACCAGCACACATGCACATCACACACACACACACGTGCACACACACACACACACACACACACACACACACACACACACACACAAGAGATAATAAACTCACACAGAGTGCATTCATGACAGTGTTGAAGCCTCGCAACAAGTTTCCACTCAAGTCCAACGATCTCAACTTCTCTCCCGTCGACTCAGCCAAGTGCACCCATGGGATATACGCACACAACATCTGACTGAAATCAAACAGGCAAAAACTGTTCATTGCATCAGCCGTAAAAGTCACCAAGGAAGCAAAAAAAAAAAAAAAAAAAAAAAAAAAAAAAAAAAAATTGTTGAAATGCAAGAAGCATAATTTTCAGACTGTGCATCTGTCAGGAGTTATCTTTTTCTCCAATTCCGACCAAGATTCATTATGTCATAAAGCGCTCACTTGATGGAACTATACAGTTACCACAAACAGGCCTTCCATTGAGGAAAAGCAAAAATCACTGAAATTTTATACAGGCCCACGCTCCTGCCCCTCCCCCCCCCTCCCCCCCCCCTCCCCCATCCCCCCTCCCCCCAATCTGCCTTTCCTCCATAAAAAGCTTTCAAATCTGCATTCAAAATGGTGGTGAACTCTGAAGTAAGACTGATCATCGAGTGGTTTACCGTACACCTTTCAGTCCCACCACTACTACATCCTCTTATTCATGAATGTATTATATGGCTTACGTCAAATCTCTTTCAGTTTTACACTAATTACAGCAGCTTGCAGACACCCAGCAACTGAGTGTTAATTTACCTTTATCTAAGCAGACAAAGTGGCCCTCAGCAGATTGCACATCAATTTTTTTTTCAACTTCTTGCCTGAATTTTTTTTTTTAATACTGACATTTTTTTTTCTTCATAGTTTCTCTGAAGGATATCAGGGCTGGAATCCCACACCTAGCCCCTCATAAAAATCATTGCAAAACATTAATCAAAGAAAATAAAACACTGATCAAAGAAAATGGCCAAGCTAAGGAACTGTTTGTTTGTAGTAAAGTGGAACATACATACAAACATACATACCTACAATAACACAACCACACACACACATATATATAAATATATATATCTATATATAGAGAGAGAGATATCTAGATATTTATATATACATATACTAGCAGGGGCACCAAACGTTGCCTGGGTTATGAACATTCTTTGAGATACTCACGTGACGGCAAACATGTATTGTTTTGATTTATAATCAACCTCCCCCACACATCTTCCCACCCCCTTCCCCTCACAAATACACATTCTCTCTCTGTCTCTCTCTGTCTGTGTCTCTCTCTCTCTTATGCATTCTATTGTTTTCACACACACATGCCCCAAACATTCTTGTTATTGCTCTTAATTTTGTAGGAACAGACTTTGTGCAGACGTAGTTTATTTAGGTTTTGCTTGAGTTAATCAACGAGTCTGCGTCTAATGTAAGAATAGTGTATCAGGCTTTGCACGGTACAATCATTTTTCTGGCCCCTCTCATTCTTCCCTTTTCATCCCCTTACCCTGTCCCACCCATGCTGCAAAATTACTAACTGTTACTGGACATATGCATACCGAATTTTATCAATAATGGTGTAAATTTATAAAATAACGTTTTTTAACCGTCAATGTTAAGTTTTGGTTCATAAAATTTGCATAACATTGTTCAGCGCTTAAAAACTGTACGTGTACACGGAATTTTGTCAAGAATGGTGTAAATTTAGAAATTTAGAAAATAATGGTTTTTAACAGTCAATGTTAAGTTTCGGATCTTAGAAATTGTATATCATTGTTTAGTGTTTAAAAACTGCACATTTATATCAAATTTCTTCAAGAACACTCTAAATTTATAAAATAACGCTTTTTAATGGTCAATTTTAAATTTCAGTTCGTGAAAGTTTTGTATATCATTTTTCGGCGTTTAAAACTGCACATGTATACCAAATTTTATCAAGAACAGCCTAAATTTTGAAAAGAACTGTTTTTAATGGTCAACTTTAATGGTCATAATGACTATCTAATGACCCTGTGTACCCGCTGGATGTTCCTGTAGGCTTATGACAAGTTTGGTGGCGATCTGATGACTCTCGTGGCTGCCAACCTCAGAAGATGGTTTTAAACAGTTTTTATAGGGTTGGTGTGTTTTTAAAGGTTTTTAACTGTTATAAATAACATTTTTTAACTGCCAAATGGTTCTAATTTTCGAGAAGTAGTCCTGTACCTGTGCAATGTCATAACGGCTGTTTGATGAAAAGCAGGGTAAAAAGATGTCTTTGAAACCATTATAATAGCTTTTTAATGTTTTTTTTGTTGTTTGTTGTTGTTGTTTTTAAGAGATTAGCCAAAAACCATCCTTGAGTCACAACAGACATACCTGCCAAATTTCATTACAATTGGTTGAGCCGTTTTTGAGTCTATAGCATACACACATGCACACACACACATATGCAGACAGAATTTCCCATTTATATATTAGATATATACTCATAGACTGATACATACATACCTATATAGATAAATACATAGATATAGATAAAATATGTGTGTGTGTGCGTGCGTGAGTGCGAGCGTGCGTGCGTGCGTGTGCGCGTGCGTGCGTGTGTATGAGTGAACATTCAATCAGTTAAAGTTAAACTGTAAAAAAAATAGTACAGAGAAACAAATGATTTATCCTTTTTTCCCTTTTTTTGCCTCAATTTATTTTCTAACTAAATGCTAATGTTCATACTGTGATGATGTAGAACATCTAAGAAATGAACAATGGTCTCTATGACACTGTCTTAGTGTCAAAAAACGAACTTCACTGGTGACATTCAGACATGTACATGAATAAGGGGACGGTGAAGGAGTGGCTAACACTGACCGTGGTGTTGGCCAGGTTGAGACGACTGAGCTCCTTGCAGTGCTCGGTGAGGTAGAAGATGGCGTCCGACTGATGTTGGAGCAAAACGCCAGCTCCACCGCCCGCAGCTTGATGCAGTGCTTGGCTAAATGCTGCAACGCCAAGACAAGAACATTATCAGTGCCAATCAGCAACAAGATTACTGCCAACAAACGGTTTCAAAGTGAGGTAACTGCAGGTTGAAATTGAAATTGAAACAAAGTTAACAGAAAAATTACCGTTACACCCAACGAAAGAGACAAACCAATTTCAAGACAAAACATAATGCATTTTGACTTTTTTAAGGTGTTCACACCATTTTGCACCAACTTAAGGAGAAAAGTGATCATTCATTTTTCATTTTCATTGTCCTGAGTGTTGTTTGTGCTGCCTAAAGTAGACCACAAAGGTAGAAATGCATCATGTTTGTCTTGCAATTTGTTTCGTCTCTTTTCGTTTGGGGGGGGGGAACAGTAATTTTTCTTAAAATTGGAAAAAGAGCAAATCAGCGAGTAGAAAAATAGAAAAGAAAAAAAAAAAAATCAGCAAGTAAAAACAAACACAAATCATCATCATCATTTTCATTGTGCAATCCCAGCAGGTTGTTGCATGGATTAACTGACTGATGGCACATGCATGCGATCATAATTCACCTCATCTACAGCTCGATGTTCTCAGTCATAAACGCATGTCAGGGTAGTAGCATAACAAACACAACCACGACACAACAAAACAAAGACATAACAAGGAAAATCTTCAAACCACTGAGGTGCAAGACTTTTAAAGGCAATGATTGTAGGCCCACGAGGTCAGACATCACCTGAAATGCGGGACATCAGACCAGGACAGGTACATGACTTTAGAAGTCTTCATCCTTTCTTCAGCAAAAAACCTCAATTTTCTACTCTGATGTGGTCATCAAGATGCTTCGGCAGACATCCCAATTAAACAGTTCTGCTTCTTTACATTTCATCCAACAGGAAACACAACTGAGCTGGCCTAAGCATTTGCCAAAGTTGATTATTTCAGAGATGGGGGAGAGAAGGAAGGGGGAATGTGGGAACTGGGATGGGGAGGGGGGAGGGGGTTTGCAGAAAGGGCAATATAGGTAGGTGAGAAAGAGAAAACCAGAAATGTTTTTTGGAAGGCACATAGGAGAGAAGATGGAGTAGAAGTGGTTGGAGAACAATAACTGTATGTATTAATAACTATTTATTATGTATGTCTACCAATGTCATTTCCTGCTTTGATACATCGGTATGATGATTCTTCATTAGACTTCCTTCTCCAACCCACTGAGGGATGCTGGTCATGGAGGGTTAAGAGGGGCCGGAATAGCCTAGTACTGGTAGTAGTAGAGCGCGCCAGACTCGTAATCTAAGTGATCCTGGGATTGCGGGTTCAAATCTCTGCCAGGCCATTTCAGTACAGGGGGATTTTTCCCTCGGAGTTAACATTGGATCTGACTCCATTTCCCATTCAGTCCTTCAAATGAGACTATAAACCGAGGTTCCGTGTGTGAACGCAAGCATTACATCTTGCACACACGTAAAATCCCATCACCAACTTTCAGAAGAGAAGGCCAATTTGGCCGTTGGTATGGATGACATGTTACACATAGCATGCACCCTCCCTGAAGCTGGGAGTATGGCTGCCTTAATGGCAGGATAAAAAAACCAGTCATCTCATACACAAACAAACCTCCACCCCCTTTGTTGGGAAGATTGGATAATCCTTGCCTGCCTATACAGGGAGTGTCTGCAGGGGCATCAGCCTGTGTACGCTGGAAATGGAGGGTTTAGGCTACAGGAAGAGAGGGTGGGTACCGCCTGCCATATGCTATGCCTCAGATTCACTCATTCAGCGAACCTCATAATGCACCCATGGTCACCAGGTCATAAAACCATGAAGTCCACTCTATCCCACAAGAAACCACTGAATGACACTGTACAGCAGCTCTGCATGCTTGCTACCAGAGGGCCTGAACTGACCTCTGAAGTTAACACGGAAATGGAGAGTTCACTACAGTGTATTGCCAAATACTTCATTATATTTTTCGTATCTACTCAGCTCCTTTTCTCCAGTTTCTCATTTCACCACAATGGTTTGAATCTAACAGCTAAATCTCTTACAAATGCCATGCCCACAACTCCAATCCCATGCCTGGTGATTTTCAATTCTCTTTGTCTATGTACATGTATACATACATTATATGCATACACAGCAAGCGAGCGAGCGAGAGAGAGAGAGACTCAGAGAGAGCAAGAGAAGAAACAGAGAGAGAGAGACAGAAAGAGAGGTACAGAGACTCAGAAAGACAGGGAAAGAGAGAGAGACAGAAAAAGTGAGAGACTCAGAAAGACAGAGAGAGAGAGAGAGTGAGAGAGACTCAGAAAGACAGACTGACAGACAGAGAGACAGAGAGAGAGAGAGAGAGAGAGAGAGACCTATATGCACAAAAAGCTCACCTCGATGCCCTCAGAGGTCAGACAGTGCCAGCCGTGCAGGTTGATCTTCTGCAGAGGGTGAAGGCGATGTTTACTCAGCCATTCCAGGCTGGAGTCTCTGTAGGGTATCCAGCGGGTGCCGCACACGACAGGTCCACGCTCTTCCACAGGCTGGAGTGCCGACTGAGGCGGTACCAGCGACGACACACCAGCTGTAATCTGCCACACCACGTAATGCACACATGATAAAACACTAGGTCAAGGTCATTCACCGAGGTCGAAGTTCTCCCTCTTACTGTCTCCTCTGCCGTGTCCTTGTACTGGGAGTTTCAGTGGTTTCTGCTCCCATGACACTTTTTTTTTTTTTTTTTTTTAACTCCTCCAAACTCCTCCATCATTCAAAACTGGCCGTCCCCCTTCTGTGCGTCTGTGCATCATACTCGCCATTAAACTGCCCCAAAAATAAACGTAAACTTCCAAATTTCAGACTGAGGGAAGAAAAATGCAGCAAAATGTTTGCATGTATCGACACTGATGGCCGAAACAGACAGAAGAATCCAGGCGTTTGAGACCAGGTGCCTGAGGAAACCACTCCACATCTCCTACAAAGAACACAAGACCAATGAATTGATTATGTGCGGAACCTGGTCACTAACCTAGTTGGGCCCCACAAACCATTTCCCATCCTACATCAGTGCATGTATGCAGGTCATCAACTACCCCCTCTGACCACAACAGTTGGCCAGTATTGAAGTCAGCGTATATTTTATAGTGTTTGCTTCCAGAGGGCCTAACCACATCCATCCCATAATGATCCAGAGACTTCGTGATAACAGATTTTCTTTGTCAAACAAAGCACCTCTCTCTACCATAGTCCATGATCAAGGGAACGGTACTGAACATTTCATGAGTTATTCAAGTGTCTTGATGAGCGTATATATCTCAAATACACTCAGTTTGCAAGAAAACACATCAGAAGCTGTCCTTCTGTCAACTGAAGAAGGCAGACATCGATGAGTCTTGATCCGATTTTATGGATCCGCCATTAGAAACGTGCTTACTTGCTTACTTTCTCAATCACCATCCAGTATTGATCTGACTGAGCCAGAAAAAAAAAAAAAAAAACACCTTGCAATGAACAGCATTTCAAAAATTGTATGCAATAAGCTACCAACTTTGAATACTATCCACAATATGCACATAAGACAGAAAGTCATGATTACATACAATATCACACTCCCAGCTAATCATCTGTTCTAACTCGAACTTCTTCCTTCTGGCAGAAGATACTATTCTACCCCTTGGCCATTAAGACAATTCGGTTTCAGACTCTGTCTTCGATTACCATGTATGTCTTAAATCCCTTCTAGTTCTACCCCTTGGCCATTAAGACAATTCTGTTTCAGACTCTGTCTTCGATTACCATGTATGTCTTAAATCCCTTCCACTATGCCATGTCAAAGTATAATGATCACCATTTTTGGCGAGAGTGTACATGTGTGTGTGTGTGTGTGTGTGTGTGTGTGTGTGTGTGTGTGTGTGTGTGTGTGTGTGTGTGTGTGTGTGCGCGCGTGTGTGTGCATGCGTGCATGTGTGTGTGAGTACATGCGTGCACACACGAGTGCATATGCGCATGTATGTGCATGCACTTGAGCGTGTATGTGTCATCAATCCAATGTCTATTCATTCACAAGTTTGTTTTTCTTTTTGTCTCTTTTAAATTCCCCATTGCATATGTGGATTGATTATGGAACTTTGCCCCTTTCCATACATGTGCTACACTACAAGGTTGTATGCAAGTGTGACAGGAGGGCAGGCAGCCTCGACCCAGCAGCCCTGGAGACAGCAGGTCAAGATCAGGTCAGCTGGCAGTACACTATCAAGGCTGGCATCAAGCACACAGAGCTGAGGTGAGGAGAGAGGCCCAGCAGGAAGAACAGAGGCGCCACAAACGGCAAAGAATTGCGTCGGCACCCACAGACACTGACGACCAAGACTTCACCTGCAGCAACAGAGTCCGCCACTCAAGGATCGGGCTCCACTGCCACAGCAGGCGCTGCAACTCAACTGACTGATTCATGACGCAACACCACTGTCTCTCAAGACAGACGGATACAATATGTATGTAACATTATATATGCATGCTGTCTGCAAGTTAGGACAATGCACCAAAATAATTTCATTTGCTAATTCACTGGTTGAAAAAGAATCTCGACCTTGATCTTAGGGCTGGACATACTTCACCATCTGCATGGATAGGATATGGAGAGGAAATCAAAACTGTGACCATAACGTAAACAGGGCAGGAAAGCCAACAAATTTTCAGACTTTTTTTTTCTGAGATAAATGATCTACAAACATTTCTGCTGGATGACAGAATTTCATATCACACAGATAACTATGCACTCTGTGCTTCCATCTCAGAGACAATCACTGAAATACACTCAGAGATCTAATCTTTGTACACCTGAAGACATCTGCAAGGCTGGCCAGGAAATATATATGCAGTGCCAGGCATTCACTGGATCAGTGGATGAATTCAACAGCACAGGCATGGTTCTCAGGATAGAGATCTTCCATCTGGCCCCACTGCACTCTCAACAACTGGGAGGAAGACCAGGAGTAGACGCTGGCCAGGGCTGAAAGCTGTCGCCTAAAGGTTATGACAGGATTCAAACCAAGAACATCTCAAGCCACAGCACGCCACATATAAACCACTTCATAATGGCATTTAACTCATTACCAGTGATGCATTCTTTTTCTTCAAAAAGTGAACTAAAGTAAACAACAGCCTTCGAGTTTGACATGTATGCCACTAGAAGACATTAATTCATGATTTGGAACATTCAATCAGCTAAACAAAATATGGAACAGCAAGAAATTCTCCCTTGGAATCAAACTGAAAATTCTATAATGGAACAGCAAGAAATTCTCCCTTGAATTGAAATCAAACTGAAAATTCTATAACTCAAGTGTGATTTCAACCTTGTTATTTATGGATGTGAAACCTGGCAACTGAAGACCATCCAGGAGAGAAAACTTGACGTTTTGATAAGTTGAGGACCATGCACAGTGGAGCGCCTTGACTGCCTCATGCATCGCAAGACACGGGAGCATCTAAGTCTAAGTAACAGATGACTGTGATGAGCTTCAAAGCCCTCTCTGTCCATCCAGCATTCAATGAATACCTGATTCAGTTCAGGGAAGGTTAAGGCAGAAGAAGGAGAGGAATGGGATCCATGTTGACTCTTCACTTGTGCCATGCTCTAGATGGTGAATCTCAAAACGTTCACAGACCCGACTGCTACTACTAGGCTAACCTTTGAGGCAAACAATGCTTTCAAATAGCACAAAAACAATGCCTATGGTTATAAGAAAGTTTGGTCCACAACATCATAAATTCTAAGAACAATTAGTTTGAAGAAGTAAAAAAAAAAATATTAATAGATAAATCATAAACCAGAGTTCAATCAGGCAAAATAATGAAAAGCACATTAAAAAAAAGTTAGAGAAAAAAAAAATCTGAAAAGGATACCAATTAAAACTAAAGAAACATCTAAGAGTAAGACACTCACCTGTGCATGGTAGGATACTGTCCAGCACCAAGCAGAAACTTGAATATCTTTAACCAGATTTCATCTGGCAAGTTCACACACACACGGGCCTCAGACCCTTCTTTGTTACCACCCCCCTGCCCGTCTTTCTGTCTTTTACTAGCACTTTTACTGATTTTCTGTTTCTTTTTGGGAGGTGGTTGGCTCTCAATGTCCGAGTCTGAGTCCTCTGAGTTCCACTTCTTCATGATCCCAGCATCAAACACTTCTCTGGGGATCAAGGATGTGCAGGCCACGTTGCGGAGGCGGGATTTCGGTTTCTTTCCATTGGCGTTGCTTTCTGTCAGCGGCTTCAAGGCCACGATCTCCCGGCAGCACAAGTTGCACCGTGATTCTTCAAGGGCCTTTGACCTTGAACGTGTCACTGGGCGCCGCATGATGGCGGAACCGGATGCTCTGCCCGTCAGGTAACCGAAAAATGGGCCTCTACCTTTTTTTGTGGGTTTCTGGTTCAGTCAACGTAAAGAAGGGTGTTGTCACGTCCAAGCAATGGCTCCAATTAACCTAGAAGGAAACATAACCACAGAATAATGTAGCATGAAAACAAACAAGGAAATCTGAACTTCAGTGTAACAACAAACACAGCTGGCTTTTTTTTTTTTTCCTGTGACTTTATGTCAGGTTTTCTATGTATAATATGAAATACAAAATATTACTGTCATCACGGTTGGTTTAGACAGCAACTCTGGCCAGATCTAATAATGGCAACAAGTCTGTTGTTTCATAGTGTCATCACAGTCTTTCCCAAAACTTTATAGCCCTGCTTTCACTCTACTGTGATGAGCAATTCCACACCTCCGTTGCGTTATCTTTCTACAGGCCTAAGGCTGCCATTGTAAACAAAAAAAAACAACTAAAAATGCCAATGGTTTTAAGCAAAGCTGCTTAGCAGGCCTGGATGTAGTCTCCTCATCACAGTGTGCACTCCAACAGGATACAGAGCTGTGTGATACTTTTGTTTTTGTTTTTGTTGGAACAGGTACCTATTTTGGGTTATGTTTCATATCGAACTCCTTGTCCTTCTTTGTAGGGAATGTATATTTCTGCAACTGTAAACTTCTGAACATGGCCCACCAATATGTAAATATTATGAATTAGCTGCTTTGTTTGTTTTGTTTGTTTTTCACCAATAGGGGTGCATAAAAAGAAAAAAATAACATAAATAAATATGTATATGATATATAACATTCACAAAGAAAAGCATATCAATCATCAAAGCATTATAGGTAGACAGATTGATAAATAGATGGATATAACAAAACTTCTTTTAGAATCTAAATTTGCCAAATATATGAATTAAAAGCAAGCTTTGGCAAACTTGTGCCTGATTTATCGATACATTCCTCAGAGTCAGAAGGAGTATGGTTCCTTTGAATTGATAGTACATCAAATTTTAAAGATCAATGTCTTCTTTATTTTTATAACACCGTATATGTGCACAATTTTTGTAAGTTTATCTCTTGCATACAAACATTCTCTTTATCATCATGCATCACACAACACATTTACTACTTGAGGGAGTACTGTCCATGACAGACTACACATTTTTTTTTTTTCTTTTTTCTTCTTTTGGTCAAAGTACTGTCAACTGATTGTTTTTTTTTTGTTCACACCTGTGTGACAAGAATGATTTGAGGAAAATTAGTACCTTCATACCGACTATCTCAACAATATTGTATTATTAGTGCTCAATGTTATTTAACTTTAACCGCTTTTCTTTCTTAGTTTTTAAGCAAATGTGACATGGGTTTTTTTTTTTGTTTGTTTTATTTTATTTTTGCACACACAGATTTCAGTCTTAACCTTTACCCTGTCATCAAGCTAGTTTCCAGAATTTGAACTTTATTTAGTTTATTAGCCCAGAATTTGTTTTTTTACATCTGGCGAAAGTCTTGACCAGTCGATGGCCAGTCTTCCTTCTTCATCACCAACCTCTATCTTCGTCACCAACCTCTAGGTTTAATTTTTTTTTTTTTTTTTAACTCACTGCACATGAATTCTGAGATAATGGGTGACAACAGTATCACTTAGCACTGACTTGGAAGTTACAAGTATATTGGTCCGAGTCCTACACACAAACTCTACAAATATTCTGGCGCAAGTCCTATACTCGTCCATCTCCATTTTTTTCTCAATCCACAGTATATTTTACAACTTCCCTTCACCAGTCTCCCCCTTTTTACTTGATATGCATTCAGCAATGTGTTCAAATTTCAATCCTGAAAATGTTAGACAGTATAAGTAGACCTCTGACCCAATGAGGTGTCATGTCATGAGTCTGCCTGCTCTGATAATGAATTGCATTGTGTCATGTATGACAGCTATATATATGCATTAAACATATCTGCACAGTCTGGATGTTTAATTCTATCTTATTCACAGTCAAAACTGTGCAGACTTGCTCATTAACAAACAACACAAAAAAATCCGTTTCAAACATGGCTGCCACTTACTTGCTAATGCTCTGGCAATAGATTTCAATTATAAATGCTAAACTAACGCTTAATATACAACATGCTAGATCCTCATGTCATGTTGCAGCCCAATGTACCTTCAAATGAAATTATAGTGATGCTTTTTGTTCAGTGCCTGTTTTCCACTCTTTTTTTTTTTTTCAGCTTCATACTATGAGTACTGCTGATACAAGACACTCAGACAGCAGTGTCCTGAATGGGTTAACCTTTTCATGACGTGCCCTGCGATAGTGACGGCAACTCAGTTGACCTGTTTCGACGAGCCGTGCCCTGGTCACGGCAGCACTGCTGTACTGCCTGGACGAGCCATGCATCCGTGATGGCACGACTACAAAAATTTCCCATGTTCTCTTGTCTACGGTCTAGGGGATCCAGCTGCCATAAATATTTAGAAACGGGTTCTTGCCACTGGAAGGATAAGTTTACATGCACTATCAATGATCTTTGTGACCCCAGAGTAGTCCGAATAAAGAGACCCGTCTTGCACTGGGAAGGCACCTGTGGAATTTCCTGCTTCACTAGCATATATATCGGGGAGAAGGAGAAATGACATGTGGTTTCAGAACTGGTTCAATCAAAAAATATATTTTTGACTGCGTGACGACAGGAGAAAGCAGCTAATACTATACTATAGCAGTTAAGTGGGTTCCTTATTCTTTGTCACTGTCCTAACCTGAAGAAGACCCAAGAGGTCGAAAGGATTTGTGTTTAGTCCTGTAAGTACTCTGTTTGTCTGTGTCACCGGCGGTAACTAACTCCCACTCTTTTCAAATTTTGCATGTGAATTATAGTTTTTAACATCTTGTGCATATTTATTTATTCGATTACAAATTTTGAAATGAAAATCCTACCTGAAAGTGGCAGTGTGTTGGTCACTGATCCTAAGCATACACTAATCTGAAAATGACAATATAGAACTTCTTTCACAAATGATTCTCGACTCACGAAGTGAGCGAAAACTCGTGGAGAGTAAACACAGCATGAGCATGATTTTTCTGAAACTTGTTATTGTGAAACGATTGTAACCCTACGGTGAAGTAATTGCATGAAACTTTAGCCATATCAAATTGATGACCAATCAACGTTACAGACTGATATCGCAGCCAGTATATAAAACATACCCTTCAAAACAAACGCTCGTATACATCGCTGCGCTGTTCAATCCGTTAAAAAGAAGACGTGCTACGGCCACATAACGGAAGAAAACTAAGACACTTCGGTATATACTTCCTCACCTCATTTATCTCCCTTCGTTGACGAAATAGCGTGTGAACGGCAACTTGTCTTCTTTTTTTTTTCAAACTGTTCTACTTTCGTAATGTATTATGTTCGCATCAAATGAAATAAAACAGAAAGTCTGGTTCCTTACCGTGTATTGCAAAATCAAAGGAAATCATTTAAACTGTTATTGTACTTGCGCAATAAGAGGCATTTTCCTTCTAACCGCTGTCAGAACAAGTAAGTGGTTGACTCGTACAGTCGTAGGCATTGCATGCAGCGTGTACGGAGTGAAAAAAGAAGAAAATCGACTGGGGAGGGATGGGCTACGCCAGGTTCGCCTTGCCTGTGACACACCCCATAGCAGAGGAAAATACAAATCCCTGTCAGATTCTTCAAAGAGTCGGCACTGCGTGCGCAAGCAATTTCATATACGCTACACCACAGCTGCTGAGGTAATTAAGAGACCATAGAGCGCAAGATTTACAACTGATGAAACTATGCGATGAAAGAATTTAGGATGAGGGACAACATGGATACCACTTAGTAGATGTCAGAGTTGTAACTAAAGGATGAAAGGATTAGTAGATCCCATGTCAAAGTTATAGCTATAAGTTGAAAGAATTTAGAACGAGGGCCAACATGGATAGGCCAATTTCTTCTCTTCTTCTTCCGTTAAATCTCCACAATCAACAGGCTGATTATTATGAAACTGTGAAACGGAGGATCTGCTTAAAAAAAAAAAAAAAAAAAAAACCCTGCTGCTTCCATTTCTTTGACGCGAGATTACCCGCATTCATACCACAAAGTGATACCCCACCCCTACCCTACCTTACTTACTCACTAGTCTATGCGCGCGCGCGCGCGCGCGCACACACACACACACACACACACACACACACACACACACACACACTGGTAAAAGCTAAGTGAAGATCGAGCTGCCAGCAGGCTACCACGGCCGCTTTTCATCCATTACTATGGACTAGCTGACCCCAGGTTGCAGCAGGCGACTCGGGCCCGCAACATCCTTCCACTCATCCATCCATTCACAACGAGACAGATGTATGAATGAGTCTACTAAGGAAGCCCGTTGACCCGTGACACAAATGTGTCAGGGGGTTTGGCATCAACAGTATCCTGGGGGAGGGAATTCCAGTCCACGATTGTTCTAGGGAGGAACGACATCAGCTGGTTGTCGGTATCTGCAGTTATTTGTGTGAACTACTGATCGTGACTTCGTCGCTCTCTCTTCTTGGGTGGTTGGAGCTGTTGTTTCAACCTCGGGCAGCTGACGAAGTGTTCTTGATTCTATAAAACATGGAGAGCCTCGCTTTTTTTTTTCCTTCTGTCCTCAAGGGCATCCACCCTAGAGTGTCCAGCATGGTGGTAACGCTGGCAGTACGTTGGTAACGGTTCAGCACAAAGCGGGCTGCCCTACTCTGGATGTTTTCTATCTTCACCTTGTGCTGTTTCTCATAGGGATCCCAGACGCGGATGCCGAATATTCCAGCAGAGGCCTAACAAACGTTTTATAGGTTTTAGCCTTTATGCTAGGGGAGCTGATCTTCAAACTGCGTCTGAGAAACCCTAGGACCCTATTGGCTTTGGTCCGGATGGAGTTGATATGACTGGTCCCAGTCCATCTAGTTCTGCAATGTGACTCCAAGATATTTCGCGGAGTCTACAACATATTTCGCGGAGTCTACAACTTCCAGGTGAAACGATACGACTTGGCACATGTCAGTCTGACTCGCGCCTTAGACCAACGCCTGATCAGACCTTGGGTACATGCTAAACATTGTCAACGTCAATGTTATAGTAGTAGTGCGTGTCAGCATGTGTGTGTGTGTGTGTGTGTGTGTGTGTGTGTGTGTGTGTGTGTGTGTCGCGTCGCGCCTTAGACCAACGCCTGATCAGACCTTGGGTACATGCTAAACATTGTCAACGTCACTATTATAGTAGTGCATGTGTGCGTGTCAGCATGTGTGTGTGTGTGTGTGTGTGTGTGTGTGTGTGTGTGTGTGTGTGTGTCGCGCTTAGACCAACGCCTGATCAGACCTTGGGTACATGCTAAACATTGTCAACGCCACTATTATAGTAGTGCATGTGTGCGTGTCAGCATATGTGTGTGCGTGTGTGTGTGTGTGTGTGTGTGTGTGTGTGTGTGTGTGTGTGTGTGTGTGTGTGTGTCGGTGAGCCTCTGTGTGTGTGTGTGTGTGTGTGCGCGCGCGCGCGCGCGCTCATGTGCAATTGTGTGCCATGTGTAGTCTGCAAGTATTGTGTGTAGTCTTCAGGTGTACCTGTGCATGCACGCGGGTGTGTGTTTGCGTACATATATGTGTGTGTATGCCTGTGTATAAGGAAGCATACGCGTAGGTGAGTGAGAGCGCGTGTGTATGTATGCACATACATGTGTGTGTGTGTGTGTGTGTGTGTGTGTGTGTGTGTGTGTGTGTGTGTGTGTGTGTGTGATTATTCATGGGGAATGGCTGTGCAGAAATGGCACACACACACACACATGCGCATGCAAGCGCGTACGCGCACACACACACACACACACACACACACACACACACACACACACACACACACACACACACTGACACAGACATGCTCATATCTGTGGACACTGCGTTACATCACTTAACCACTTCATTAGCTCTAAAACATGATTTCACTTGTGTCTCTGACCTGCATTGAAAAAGCTCAAGCAGGTAACCCATAATTTCAATGGTATGCCTTTTACCGTTCCCAAGATCAGACCCATCGCTTCATTTTAAATTCTTTCTCAAATCGAAGAAGATTGCTCAAGGAATGTTTTGTAAGCCCTTAATCCACAATCATGCTAAATACAACTGCTTGATGTAGCCGATAGAGATGACATCAGTCCATTTCGTTAGCTGCCGTTGCTTTCATAGCAGACCGGCCCTTTTGGCATTTTTTGTCAGGCATCGGTTGTCTTCCCCTTTTCGCATTTTGTTCCCGTTATTTTTGGGAAAATTTCTTCTTTGAGACCTACCGATCGGGGCTGTGGCTCTTTTAAAGCTTTTGACCCGTGAGAGGAGTGCACAGGGACACACACCCCGATTGGCGACTCTCAGGTTCGGCACAGTTGTGTGTGAGCTGCACGAAGGCCAGGTACCTGTACTCCCCTGCCGTCAGGTCAGGCGGGTCAAGGTGGGTGTTTGTGTACGAGGGAATGGCCTGTAGTTGTGTGTGTGTGTGTGTGTGTGTGTGTGTGTGTGTGTGTGTGTGTGTGTGTGTGTGCGTGCGTGCGTGCGTGTGTGTGTGTGTGTGTGTGTGTGTGTGTGTGTTTGCATTCAATATTCCAAGTCATTTTGTCATTCGGTCCTCTTCTCTTCCAAACTGTCCATATTGTTTATCACAAGGAGAGCAAAAAGATTCTTTTACACGAACTTTAATCAACCGATCCTGACCCTCTTCTCTCCGACCCATCAAAAATAATAGTGACTATAATCTCTGAGTTTAGAAAAAAAAAAAAAAAAAAAGGAAGTTAGACAGGGACAGTGTTCTTTTTCAGCCTCCCACGTTGTTGCCGTGCCGAGTGGCCGGACGTGCCATGCAAGGGGCTTCCTTCATCCCCGCCACTGTGGGAGGATTTCCATCCACCACCCCACCCCCCACCCCCTACCTCACCCCCACCTCGCCTCCCCTGTTCAGTCTGCCGACCCGGAGTTGCTAGAGCTTCAAACCAATGTGTCGTATGTAGAAAGGGGTGAGGAAGAGGGGAAGGAGAGGGTGGGGGACGTAAATACATAAGATGTAGTCTCAAAGGCTCTGCCCTGGTCATTCTGAGGATTAACTCGGGGGGGGGGGGCGGGGGGGGGGGATGAAATAGCGGAGCAAATCTCTAGTAGAAAGTAAGGAAGGAAGAGAAGGGAGGGGGAGGAAGGAAGAGAATGAAAAAAGGAATGAAAACGGGAAAGTTTCACAAGGCAAAAATCTGGAGTGGATCCTGTGAGAGAGTTTTCCAAAAGCGAAAGACTGAGTGGGTGTCTTGGTGGCAGCAAGACTGGCTGTAGGTGTGGAGGGATCTTGTAAGAGGAGACCCCATTGAGGACTGGATGGTGTGTCTTGGTGGCAGCAAGACTGGCAATGCTGATAGGAATTTTTTTTTTTGTTTTTTTTTTTTTTTTTTGTTTTTTTTTGGTTTTAAACACTGAACGCTGACTCGTGGGCCCCCTTCTCAATATGGTGACAAAAGAATCAGAATGTTGACTGTGGTCGCTCTACGAAAGAAGAGAAGAAGATGATACGTGTTCACGCTTTGGTACGCTGACTGCGTGGTAAATGGAAAGCAGTGGAACGTGTATGTATGTGCTAAGTGAACAGGGGGGAGGGGGGGGGTGTGAATATGGCCTCAAGGCATCTCATCCCCCAATGCTCCCCGAAGTCCCCAGCCCAGCCCATTTGTCCTCTTTCCCCCTGATAGCTGGTATAATCCACTCCTTAATCCCCCCCCCCCCCCCCCCCCCACACACACACACACACTCCCCTATGCCATATCCTAATCACCACCACACCATCCATGCTGTCCAACTTCAAACTCTGTTCTTTTTTTTTCTTCCTTTCTTTTTTTTTTTTTTCCCCCAAAACGCTGTGCACCCTGAGTATGACAGTAAATGATTGGTGTTTCGATCGATGGTCATTACTGGAAGAAGAAGAAGAATCAGATCTAAATCTCAATCTTGAAAAAAGACCTGCGGTGTTTCCCCTCAGACGTGATCATGAAGCGAAGAGAACCTTCGTCTGTGTGAGACTGGGGTGGAAAAAGCATTCGTAACTGTATTCTTCCGCCAGGTCTGTGGCTCCTTGAGAGTTTTGTGCTTCGATCATGAGGCCCCCTATTTCTTCTGTCATGGAGTTTGCTCAGGTGACGTGGGTGACAAGAAGTTGTTCTTTGACGATAAAAGAATCCTGCCAAGAATTTTGGTCGGTTTGCCCCCTGGATTAGCTCAATCTAATCCTCAAGAGAGGGGTAAGGTGGGGAGGGAGTGGGGTGGGGCGGGGTGGGGGTGGGATGGGAGTCTCGGTTTAAACCGAGGAGCTTTGAGACTAAAATTGTTTTGCTTTGGGAGCATTGTTTTCCTCTTGAAAAGTCTTTTTGTGAACTATGTTTGAGAGTTCTTTTCTTTCAGAAGCGCAGTTAAGAGCTTTTCCGTGCATTGGGCGAGATATTCTAGTTGTCATTGCTCACTTTGTTAGAAGTGTTTCTGTCTGTGCCCCCCTCCCCAACCCCCAAACCCCTCTCCATGTCCCATCTGGACTTTTAAGATATTCAAAACTTCCTTCGGAGTATGCAGATTTTGAAGTCCTTCAGATGGGCGACTCATTCCAGGTCGTTCTTCTCGTTGTGTGTGTGTGTGTGTGGGGGGGGGGAGGTTTGATTGAAAAAGGTTTTTTAATTTACATTAGACGTAGAATCTGTGTCGTCAAGTTGTGTGTGATGACTTGCTGTCTTTTGAGTGAGCGGTGCACACAGTGAGATTTTGGTCTGTATTCTCTCCCTTTGCCCATCAGCTTGCCAAACCCCCACACGCCGGCACTCGTCCAGTCAGACAGCCAGCGACAGAGTCCTCTGTCTCGTTATGTGCACATGGTCTCGAAAAACTTCCAACAGAACAGAGCAATGAAGCATTCAGCGACAGTCCCCGTGGACTCGCCAGTACCAACGACTTCAACAGAATCACAGCTGGTAATGACAAGGACAGAACATCAGAAGTGAGATCACAATAAGGATGGGGCATTAAAAACCTCGAGATTTGATTCCCCCCCCCCCCCCCCCCCCCCTCCTCGATGATCATTAAGTATGAAGATGACACCACATGAAACTCTGTTCCATAACTTCCTCGCTCTGCTGTGGCCAGCGGACTGCGTGGCAGGGCTACAATCTGCGCTTTCTTTTTATGAAATAAGGCGATGGTAGTTGTTTTCATTTGTGAGTCATGCAGCTCTTTCTGGTGACGTCCACTCAGACAGCCGGTGGACACGTCGTGCCACCGTGACTCGCAGCTGCCCGAAGTGGTTTGAGAGAAAGTTAGAGGGTGCCATGAGTGGGAGAGTGTGTTCTGAGAGATTTCAGTGTCCAGGATCCATTCTAGATGGCGTCATGTGTGCAGAGAACATCTTGAGAGCTCATCAGTCGGCGTCAGTAGTGTAAAGAGTATTCCGAAAGCTTCTCGGTCAATCACGTCACGTGGGTAGAGAATATCGTGAGAGCTTCTTTTGTCAATGATGTTAGTTGTGTAGAGATGATATAAAGAGCTTCTCAGTCAACGATGTCATAGGCCTATGTGTAGAGTGTGTCTTGAGAGTTTCTCGGTCAATAGTGTCCTGTGCGTAGAGAATATCTTGCGAGCGTCTCAGTTAGTGATGTCAAGCGAATAGAGAGTAGTATCCCGACAACTCTGTTGTGACTGTTAACGATTCGAAAACATGACCGCAATCTGCCTCCGATGTCCGGTATTTTTGTTTGCTGGGTTTGGATAAGGGTTTTAATTTGCTGGGTCTGGAAATGAGTCTGGAATTTGTGATCCTGCGGCGCCATACACTCTTGACGTCGTGAAAGAGAACAGCTGCAGTGTCATTGAGTGTTCAGAAAATATTGGCGTAAGTGGTAAGTATAGATATAGTGACAGAAAATATTGGCGTGAGTGGTAAGTATAAGTACAGTGACCACAACGTTCTCATCTTCTTCCTTTTCTCCATCCCCCTCCCTCTCATCGTCATCATCATCACCATCATCATCATAACACGTCACATTTGGCAGACACAGCACACGAACGTTGGTCGCGGTAACGTAATGACGAAAGGTAAACAAGAGCTGCCGGAAATCAGGGGAAGCTACTGCAGTGCCTCCTTTTATTTATCGCTTTTAGATCTTTGTATTTTCGGTCAGCGTAGTGCTATTGTTGGTTTGTTTAAAACGTTTGGAAATTGAATGTGTGCCTTCAGTATTGGTTTTGGATCGATTGAGGTTCGAGAATGTTGTAGAGCTGACCGAATTACATTCGCATACGCTGGTCACGATTTCATTGGTTAAGCTTACTGATATGCAGAAATATTCTAGAAAAGAATAATCTTGTAGTTCGAGAATGATTCTTTAGATAACATATATGAGAGAATGAGAGCTGTGCGACAGAGAGAGAGAGAGAAATGAGATTTTTTTGAAGAGTTCTCGTCATCATCGAGCATAAAGTGTTCGAGTCTTCACTGAGTTTGAGTCTAGTCGATGAAAAGCTGCCATTAGTAGAATATTGCCTGCTGCATGTACGATTGAGTTCCTGTACGATTTACTGAACCTGAAGGCCAGTGGATTGTTTTTGTTCCTATATTCTTCAACGTTTGTAAATAAAAGGATCCTCTTCGTTTCAATACCGCCTGGTGTATTTGCTGCACTTACCTTGTACTGAGGAAGTCATCGCTTTTAGCATTGTAACACTGGTCTACATTCATAAAACACTCCTTGCGCACACTGCCATTGGTCTGCACACCTAGAACGTGTCCTGTGTGCGCTACAGTTGTCAAGACACATACAACACTTGCTGCGTACGATACAGTTGTCTAGACACTATGAACGCTTCCTGTGTACGCTACAGTTGTCTCCACACCTAGAACGCCTCCTGTGGACGCTACAGTTGTCTACACACCTGGAACACCTGTATACACTACAGTCGTCTACACACCTGGAACACCTTCTGTATACACCACAGTTGTCCACACACACTGGAACACCTTTCTGTATACACTACAGTTGTCTACACACCTGGAACACCTGTATACACTACAGTTTCTCAAAACACCTGGAACGCTTCCTGTATACACTACACTTGTCTACACACCTGGAACACCTTCTGTATGCACTACAGTTGTCTGCACACACCTGGAACACTCCCAACGTACACTATCACTCGCCTACACATCTGTAACATACCCGCATACACTACTATTCGTCTGCACACACCTGAAACACCCCTATACACTCTACCTTTGATCTGCACATCTCGAATACTCCATACACACACTGCCATTCGTCCACACACCTGAAAACACCCCTACGCACTCTACTATCGATCTACGCATCTGGAATACTCCATAAACACACTGCCGTTGATCTACAGATCTCTCTCTCTCTCTCTCTCTCTCTCTCTCTCTCTCTCTCTCTCTCTCTCTCTCTCTCTCTCTCTCATCTCTCTCTCTCTCTCTCTGTGTGTGTGTGTAGGGTGTGTGTGTGTAGGTGTGTGTGTGTGTGTGTGTGTGTGTGTGTGTACCCTAACACGGTTTTTTTTTTAACTCATGTAGAAGTTCAGAGATCTGACCTCTTATACATAGACATGACCCCACTGACGTCCACAATGACGTCAGTCATACACAGACTGGCCGAGGGGTCCTGGCAGGCACGGACAGTATCTAGCACCAGATCCAGAGCGCTGCAAGCCACCCCGCTGTCGTAGTCCCCGCACTGCACGCACCGACCTGAAAAGATTTTTACAAAAAAAAAAAAAAAAAAAAATTACAGCCATAGTTTTTTGAGCGACGGATGGTTCCGAAGAAAGACGTAAGAAAGAGCATGAGAGAGAACATAGCTGTGCGATCTATGATCAGATTTTGTTGTTTATTTTTTCTGCATATGATCAGGGGTTTTTTTCTGCTTAATATACTTTACTTTA
>JADBJO010002482.1:85966-90966 GCA_016801955.1 Conus betulinus
AAAACATTGCACAAAAATAAGTAATGCACAGCTGTTCAGAGCAAGTTACTTGGTTCTGAGAGGCAGGGGAGTTTACATCTCGCCCGCAGCTGCAGAGGCCAAGCCGTGAATGCAGGTCAGGGAAAGTTTGTTTTTTTTTTTTTTTTTTTCTGCAGGCCGCTCCCCACCAGCCAGCTAACCGCGCTGTACTCGGCGAACTGAATGTCATCTGTGCATAGCTGGGTCTGGCAGCAATGTGTTTGGCATTGTTGAGTGGCCATTGCAAATGGGGGCTGCCGGTTTGATAATCAGTGGTTGTCAGAAAAATGTAATATATCTGTGCTCTTGATGGTGACTGAATTGGCAAACTCGACTAGGTTCATTTTTCCTGTACATAACGTAGACACGGCATGAAGGCTTGTACACAAGTGGTCAGGTTATACTAGAACAATGACAACACACTCAAAATTGTGCAAAAATAACGTCATCACTTTCTGGGTATTTGATTTTCCCTAGTTACTAAGTACACAAGTTTGATACCTGCCTCTGCTTGGACTACAACAACAAAAATGTTGGATCAGAAATGTGTAAGGCTTGTTTGTTCGGCCCTTTCACTAAGTGTCTCGCGTGGGACGGAAAAAGTAAATTACAACAAACATAGTTTCAAAGGGAGGCAAATATGGGCGGAAATTGAAACAAATTTGAAAAGGAAATCAAAATAAATCCACCAAATGATAGGGACGCACCAATCATTAAACAAAACGCGACGCGTTTCGACTTCTTAGGTTTTCTTCAGGCAAGATAAACCACATTCAGAACAATGAAAAAACAAAACAAACAAACAAACAAACAAGCAACCGAAGAACGAAGCAATCAGAACCGTTCATTCAACAACGCCCATCTTGCGTCCAAATTTGAGAAGAGAAGTGATGATTGCTCGTTCTTTCCTGTTCGTTGTCCTGAAGGTGACTTGCTTCTCTTGCCTGAGGAAGACCTGAGAGGTCGAAACGCGTTGTGTTTTCTGTCTTGTCCTTCGTTTGTCCCAGTTGTCTGGCAGATTTATTTGGAAAATAGGGGAGAAAGGGGGGGGGGGGGTATTAGTTCCGTCACAGGATACGGACAAACAGAATTACAGGACAATCTGTCTGTCAATCTATTTCTCTGTATCCTGCGGCGGAACTACTACTGCCCGCTTCTTTCTTTTTTTTTTTTTTTTTTTTTTTTTTTTTTTTTTTTCTCTTCGTTTTCCGCTCTCTGTCGCCTCGTTTTGAAACTTAACCGGATTTTTTTTTTTTCATTTTAAGTTTTCCTGTGTGATTTAAGTTTACAAACAAAACATGCTTATCGAGAAGATCGCAGGCTGGTGGCTGGAGCCAGCGCCTCCCTTACCGCAGCTGATAAGGAGAACAACAGCCAGGGTGGACGTGGCGAGGCGGGGACGATTCATGTTGTTGTGCGCTGTCTTCACGTAAGCCCACGCACCGCCCAGCGCACCTTACATCGGTCTCATCTGTCTGTGTGCTGCAGTGCCGCGACTCTGATGTTGATATAGGCATGGTGGGGGGTGGTGGGGGGGGGGGTGGGGGGGGGGTGGTGGGGGTGGGGGCCAAAAAAAAAAAGGGGGAAAAAATGAAGTCAAGCCATGACAAGTCCTCTTCTGTGGTAGAGAGCCGGGAGGTCGTTTGTTTGTCGTTGAACACTCGAGAGACCTCTGTGTGTGTGTGTGTGTGTGTGTGTGTGTGTGTGTGTGTGTGTGTGTGTGTGTGTGTGTGTGTGTGTGAAAGTGAGAGAGAGAGAGAGAGAGGAGAGAGAGAGAGAGTGTGGGTGTGTGTGTGTGTGTGTGTGTGTGTGTGTGTTGTGTGTGTGTGTGTGTGGTGTGTGTGTGTGTGTGTGTGGTGTGTGTGTGTGTGTGTGTGTGTGTGTGAGTGTGTGTGAGCGAGAGAGAGAGAGAGAGAGAGAGAGTGTGTGTGTGTGTGTGTGTGTGTGTGTGTGTGTGTGTGTGTGTGTGTGTGTGTGTGTGTGTGTGTGTGGTGTGTGTGTGTGTGTGTGTGTGTGTGTGTGTGTGTGTGTGTGTTGTTGAGAGAGAGAGAGAGAGAGAGAGAGAGAGAGTGTGTGTGTGTGTGTGTGTGTGTGTGTGTGTGTGTGTGTGTGTGTGTGTGTGTGTGTGTGTGTGTGTGTGTGTGTTGTGTGTGTGTGTGTGTGTGTGTGTGTGTGTGTGTGGTGTGTGTGTTGGTTCTTTGTGGATATCAGATTGTGTCCATCATCAAGGGAGGGGAATGCGTGTGTGGTGAGGGGGGGGGGGGGGGGGGGGGGTAGGTATGTTTCTAGAAGCGTGTTTCTAGTAATCTCAGGTATCAGGTTTGTGTTACTGGTATTATATCCACTCCCACCCCCACCCCCCATCCTCCAGCCTCTCCTCTTCCTGTCATTACCCATACAACTACCATTTATTCATTTATTCATTTATTTATTTATTTATTTATTTATCTATTCATTTACATTTACATGTCTTTCATTTAATAATGTTTTCATGTATCTACTTATTGATTCATCTATTTTATATATACATATATGTATATATTTATCTATCTATTCATTCATCTATTTCTTTATCAATTATTTTTTTTATATATTTATCTATCTATTCATTCATCTATTTCTTTATCAATTTTTTGACTGGCAGTATTTGTATAGCGCCTATCGTAAGTGAGAGACCAAGTTCTAAGCGTTTTACAATCCACATTCTCGTTTACACGAAGGGCTGCCTACCTGGGTAGAGCCGACTGAAGAGCTGCCTGCTGGCGCTAACCGTTCAATTCTCGTGTCATTCAGTCGAACTCTTGTCACTCGTTCTTCCGATTTTTTTTAACGGATAATGCCTGCTGTGTGTATACGTGTCATCCAAACTAACGGCCAACGTGGCCATCTCCTCCGAATATGGGTGACACGCTTTTGGCGAGTGAAAATTGTTAGGCATGCGTTTTTAACACGGAACTTCGATTTATTATCTTGTTCCAAGGACTTTTCGGGGAATGGTGTCAGAACCAATGTTAACTCCGAGGGAAAAAATCCCCCATGTGCCGAAACGGCCCGACGGAGATTAGAACCCGTAACCCCGGGATCACCAAGATATTACGAGTCCGGCGCTCTACCACTGAGCTATTCCCCCCCCCCCCCCCCCCCCCCCCCCCCCCCCCCCCCCCCCCCCCCCCCCCCCCCCCCCCCCCCCCCCCCCCCCCGCCCCCCCCCCCGTCAGCTGGAATGAGACGTGACGCAGGGTTCGGATCGGTTCCATCCTCACATCCTCACACTGTGTACACGACCACCTGACCTCCAGCTCCAACCTGGTTCTGGTGAAACGGGGAAAACAATCAGATGAGCATGAGTGCCTGCTGTGCCAGGGCAAATAAACAGTAGATCATTATGCGGATGTCATGCAAATCAGCGCTAACCCAGGAAAATGCATATGGAGAAATTATTACATGCTTTAAGAGATTGTGCAGACGATAAGCATTGCCAGAAACAAAAAACAAAACAAAAAAAAACATGGCGCCCAAAACTCGATAATAACATTGCACACAGCAAGAGGCATCGAATCATATCCTGAAATATAGGCTGTGATTTCCTGAAGCATGGATAAGTGAATTTTACTGCTCAGAGTTTGATGACTGAAGGCACAGCAGATCATCCAGATTGAGAAAAAAAAAAAGAAAGAAAGAAAAAAAAAAAGAAAAAAAAAAAAAAACCTCCATGAAGACATCATCGTCAGGAAAGACGCGAGACCACAGGTAATACTCACTCACTTCCATTAAAAAACCAAGGATTCTAGTTGAACTCACTGCGCTATGTGAAAGCAGAATGGAAAAAAAAAAGCTGTCAACTGCAAGACTAAGAAGTATGCCAGTCCAGTCAGCAGCTTGAGAGCAGTTTGGTTTCCAAGCCAAAGTCCTGGACATAAAGATTGAAGAGAGTTAAATACATGTACCCACGGTGTCTTGAAACAGCTCTCCATGTCACCGAAGAAGAGGGCCAGAACCGTTAAAAGCGATGGAAAAAACAGCCGAGAAGTGTTCGGTTTGATCTTATCGAGGAGAACGAAAAAGGCAACTCCATGAAGCTGAAGACCCCGACTTAGCATAGATGACCTCGGACTGCCGAGACTTCGATCACTAAGCGATTGACTGGCTGAGACAGCGACGACAAAGCGACTGATTGGCTGAGACTGCGATCACAAAGCGACTGATTGGCGGAGACCAGTCACAAAGCGACTGATTGGCTGAGACATCGACTACAGGACAACTTAGTCTTCAGGCACCTGATCATTCTAGGAGGTACAGGTTCAAATCCAGGCGATAGTAGACGGATATCCAGGTGTCATTACCTGGACGCAGTCCAGGCCCCTTAGAACGGTAGGAAGTAAGTGCCCAAACACTTCAACTAAGCAAGGAGGGGGGAAAAAAACTTCTCTGGAGGCCTATCGTCCTACTGTCTTTCTAGAGTTTCCCTTTTGCTACTAGGCAGAATTCAATAGTTAGGAATGAAAATACTGTAATGCATTCTCTGAACATACATGGAAATTCTAAGCATAACCGGATATCTGAAAGTAAAGCACCTTGGAGAAATCTTTCGTGTAGTAAAAAATGACTCCCATCTTCTTTCAGAGTGAAGCGAGGGAACAAATCGAATTCCTAGCCCAAGAGGACTGACCCATTTCGTCACGCTGTCCCTAAAACCAGGTCAGTAGGCCACTATCATGACCACTTACCAGGTCGCCTGGTTCGGAAGCTTTATGACACAATATGAACCACAGTTTCTTTCTCTTTCCTCGTTCTTCGGATAGAGCTTCAAGCTTCAATGGTGAGATTTGTGGTGTATGCAACCGTTTTCAGACCCTCCATTGGTGTAGCCATATTTTGTGTGTGTGTGTGTTGAGAGCTCATATGTAAAAGCGACATTAGTGTGCATGTTTTTGTTTGTGCGTCATCCGTCCATTTTGTATTTAAGGAGAATAGAATGACAGT
>JADBJO010002482.1:95966-98466 GCA_016801955.1 Conus betulinus
ACTTGTAATGATATAAATACTAACAGCAATAGTAACGGTGATAGTAATAATTTTTGATAGTAATGATTATGATAATACTAACAACAATAGTAACCCTACTAATAATAATCATAGTAGTAATAACGATATTAATACTGACAACAGTGGTAACCGTAAAAAGAAATAATAATAAAAAAACAATGCTATCAATACCAACAACAATAGTAACAGCACAGGCACCCCCCTCCTTCCGCCGTCTAACCTTCCCTGAAGTGAATCAAGTGTCCATTTACTGCTGGGTAGATAGAAAAAAGCTACTTAAGCCTTTACCTTAAACCCCACGAGTAGTTCAAACTCGTAAGTCAGCTTTGGACTTTCAACAAAGGGAATTTTTTTTTAAGGTTCCAAAGAGTGGATTGTAGCAAGATACTCCCCCTTTGGGGAATTGGCAGCGTAGGTGGCTACCATGTTGATCATCATTATGATCTTATTTTCCAAGGTTGCATGTTCCCGGTGCTGGTCAACTTCAGGGAATATTTTTTCGCAAGATTCCACAGAGCAGATTTAGACAATTTTGTTCAGCGCTGTGCAATATTGGTTTTTTTTTTTTTGTATGTGTGTGTGTGTGTGTGTGTGTGTGTGTGTGTGTGTGTGTGTGTGTGTGTGTGTGTGTGTGTGTGTGTGTGTTTGCTGTTGTTTACCAGCGTTATTTGTTTTGCTTATATGTTAAAAGGACACGTGGGACAGGCAGTTGCAACGTTTGTCAAAATGGAGAGGACATTGTTGATTGTTTCCGAGGGGCAGACAGTTAAACGTTGCTCTCCCTGAGAGAATAATAATGCCTATTTTGTTTACGTTTACATGGAACATGTGTACATTTCTTCTTCAAAGGCAGAGCTAAACTAGTTGATATACCAATGGAACAACTAGTATTGAATAAAAGTAGCACCACCAGGAGTGGCGGTCAATCTTATGCCATACCTGCATCAAACATTTGACAGCCATCTACATTCTTTTTATCCCAGTTTTGTACGGCTGTGGAACTCACTGCCGGGTGCCATCAAGATTGCCACAAATGCAGTCTCATTCAAGAATCAAATTGACAAAACAGTCTTGAGATCTGCCCAGATATTTTATGGTTACCTGGGCCTGAATCTGGCCATTGCTTTTAACTTTTTGAATATCGTGTGCGACTCTTGTTGCCAAATTTCGCTCCAAGGGGCCAGCAGGCTGAGTCGCACTTTATTTTTTATCTTATTTCATTTTATTTTACTTTTTAACATACGCGCTGGTAACCTACTCGTTTTTTGAGTGAACCAGTATTTCAGGAAGAAGAAGAAGAAGGAACGTACCTTACTAATGTTGGCCAACTTGGGGGATAAGGGTTTTTGTTTGTTTGTTTTTGTTTGTTTGTTACGTGTTGTTCAGCTGGAAGGAGCGTTATTCAAGTTTCTTTCATGATAACACGGGCCATGTGATTACAAACAATTCTAGAATACCTGTTGGGGTTTCTTTTATGGCAGCCCAAGGCAGATAACTGCAGTGTGATTCAACATTGATTACTACCCTTCGAGATTTTCTGAGCCTCCACGTTGCAGACGGTTAAACAGTTGTGCTCTGTTTAGTGGGGAATTTTTTTTTTCGGCTGCAAAATTGTTCGAATTGGAGATTATTATATTTTGAATTTTTTTGAATATTGCGTGGGGACAGACAATTGCAGTTGTGTTCAACATTTGAGATTCTTTTATAGCTGCATGAGACAGTCTGTTTCAATGTTGCTCAGCATAGGGAAGTTTTGTTCCAGCTGTTTACAGTTGCATGAGACAGTCTGTTGCAATGTTGCTCAGCATAGGGGAGTTTTGTTCCAGCTATTTACAGTTACATGAGTACAGTCTGTTTCAATGTTGCTCAGCATAGGGAAGTTTTGTTCCAGCTGTTTGAGGTACCATGGGACAGGCAGTTGCAATGTTTCTCGACTTGTGGGAATGGTGTTCGAAGCTTCTTTTATGACTGTTCGAGGCAAAGTGTAACAACACTGTTAAAGCTGGGGGAATCTGGTTCAGTTGTGTGTGAGTGTGTGTGTGTGTGTGTGTGTGTGTGTGTGTGTGTGTGTGTGTGTGTGTGTGTGTGTGTGTGTGTGTGTGTGTGTGAATATGTGCGTGTTTGTGTGAATATGTGTGTGTGTGTGCGCGCGCGCACGTGTGTGTGTGTGTGTGTGTGTGTGTGTGTGTGTGTGTGTGTGTGTGTGTGTGTGTGTGTGTGTGTGTGTGTGTGTGAATGCGTGCGTGCGTGCATGCGTGCATGCGTGCGTGTGTGTGTGTGTGTGTGTGTGTGTGTGTGTGTGTGTGTGTGTGTGTGTGTGTGTGTGTGTGTGTGTGTGTGTGTGTGAAAATGTGTGTGTTTCGAGCGTGCGTGCGTGCGTGCGTGCGTGCGTGCGTGCGTGCGTGCGTGCGTGCGTGCGTGTGTGTGTGTGTGTGTGTGTGTGTGTGTGTGTGTGTGTGTGTGTGTGTGTGTGTGTGTG
>JADBJO010002482.1:108466-115966 GCA_016801955.1 Conus betulinus
CACACACACACACACACACACACACACGAGCGCGCGCACGCATACACACACACACTGACATGAACAGAACTTATACTAGTAATTTGGCTGTTGTTGTTGGGATGCAGATTTGTTCATGGTGTCTTTTTATGCATATCCGTATGTATGTATGTATGTATGTATGTATGTATGTATGTATGTATGTATGTATGTATGTACCTATTTGTGTCTGTCTGTCTGTATGCATGTATGTACGTATATACGCGCGCGCGCACACACACACACACACACACACACACACACACACACACACACACACACACACACACACACACACACACACACACACACACATACGCGCGCGCGCGCTGACATACAGACACAAACAGACGGAATGACAGGATGACAGAATAACAGACAGACAGACAGACAGAGACAGAAAGCAGAGAGAGAGAGGGGTCCATCTTTGAACTGGCATTTCAATATGTCGTTGCGATATTGTTAGCCAGGAGACAGTGATTAGTCAGAACTGTTCTTTTTAACAGCTGGGGCTGGGTGGTAGAGGTCAAGGTTCCAGGTGGGCAGGGGGGGGGGGGGGGGTTAGAGGTCAGGGGTCATGATAAAATGGTTGGTGTTGTTAGCTGGCTGTCCCTGGGTCTGTGTCTAGCAGCGAGTCGAATCAGTACTGTTTTACACTGAGTGAACGCACGCACAATAATGGTTGGTAGGCACTCAAGGTCTGACCAGCGCGTTGGGCTAATGCGTAGGTCAGACATCCGCTGAGTCGTAGCCACGAGACCCTCTTCTTCACTGCCTCATCTTTGTTGTTAATTCATTTATCCATCAGCTTCAAATCATGCGTAGTGTGGTCTCAAAACTTAGCAGATGTGGTGTAGCGTGTATGGACTAGTCCGCACGCAGTGACGCCTCCTTGATGAAACTGAAACTGGAACTGAAACTGCTGCTGCTCCAACACTTCTCAGCCCTAGAGAAAACGCCACCACCAAGGGTCGATCATCACCAACGACCAACCTGCAGACGACCGCCTCGCGGTCCGAACGATTGTATCGTCACGACCGTCCCATGAAAGCTTGGTTGGTAGAGCACCGGACTGGTAATCTTGGTGATCCTGGGGTTGCGAGTCGAATCTCCGCCCGGCCATTTCGGGACTGTGGGGGAGAGAGAGAGGGAGGGGGGGGGGGGGGGGGGGATATTTTTCCCTCAGAGTTAACATTGGTTCTGACTCCATTTTCCAAACAGTCCTTTGAATGAGATTATAAACTGAGGTTCCGTAAGTGAGTGAACGCACGCAAAAAACATCTTGCACGCACGTAACATCCTATCACCAACTTTCGGAAGAGAAGGCAAATAAGACAAATAACTCTATGCTGCAGCTTGCTGCGGACACAGCTTTGTCCCTCAAAGCTTATGCTGTGAGGACGTGAAACTCACCCCCACTCTTCTCTGTCCATATCACCATCCACAGCCACACCCTGCTTGACCCGCCGCGGCATTGTCACCGCTAATCCGCACAGGAAGCCCATGATAATACCCCGTCGTCCTGTAGGCAACCCGACAGACGAGACACTGCACTGCCGCAGAATCGCTTCGGTGGTGTTCAGTGGTGGCCTGTGGTGGTCCAGCAGACATAAGAAGATACCACCCTCTCAGCTCAGCCCACTGCTCAAAACAATCATTGCCTGGTCAGTGAGAGTGCCCCATCCCCACTTTTCTCTCCCCTCCCCCCCCCCCCCCTCCACCCACCCCGCCCCACATCCGGAGTGAGCCACCACGTCCGTCAAACGAAGTCCCCGTTAACTCGACACGAACTCACCAAAGTGTGGTCTCAAAACTTAGCGGATGTGTGGTGTAACGTATATGGACTAGCCCGCACGCAGTGACGTCTCCTTGATAAAACTGAAACTGAAACTCACCAAAGGCCTAAGACATGGAGAGAAAGTCGTTAGTGATGTCACCAAAAGAATCTCAGAATTTGACTTTGGTCTGCTGAATGACGAGAATGAGGATGATGATGCTGATGGAATTCCATTCCGATCTGACACTGCGTGACAGGGCTATACTCTACGTTTACTTTCATAATGATAGATATCCCCCGGCGTCAACCAGGCCCGAGAGATACAGGCGTAGACACTTGCAGTGCTGGTTAGAAAATTTGAGCCACGCTGTTGGCGCCCGGCAGATTTTATCAAAGTATGCTGTCTTACTTTGTACAGTGCATCGCTTAGTATTGTATGCCGTTTAGTGTAGAGTGTAGCTTTGTATAGTGTGTCGTTAAGTTTATTGTGTTGCTTTCTGTAGCGTGTTGCTTAGTACAAAGTGTCGCTTTTCAATGACTGTCGCTTAATATAGAGCATTGCTTAGTATAGTGTGTCGAATTATATAGTTTGTAACTTTCTATAGTGTGCTGCTCAGTGTGTGTGCGAGAGAGAGAGAGAGAGAGAGAGAGAGAGAGAAGAGAGAGAAAGTGTGTGTGTGTGTGCGTGTGTGTGTGTGTGTGTGTGTGTGTGTGTGTGTGTGTGTGCGTGTGCGTGTGTGAGTGAAGTGTGTGTGTGTGTGTGTGTGTGTGTGTGTGTGTGTGTGTGTGTGTGTGTGTGTGTGTGTGTGTGTGTGTGTGTGTGTGTGTGTGTGCGTGCGTGCATGCGTGCGTGCGTGTATGACTGAGACTCAGATTCAGACTTGAATGGTCACACAGAATCTTAGAAAATCTACAAACACAACGCAGTCACGACAGTTATATTGAAACATATCGTGACGTGCGCATGAACAATAATTGATACAAACCAGCGCACAATTCCACTTCTTTTCCAGCTCCTATTTATGCAACGAAGGATACATTTTGCAGCACGATGTAATAGATAATCGACGTAGCGTGTTTCAAGGATGTATGCAGAGGAGCTGAAATGAACTGATTTCATCTTGGACCACGCTAATGTTCTCATGGGCTGTTCTACATATCCAGGGAGCACGAAGAGCACGTATCTACAGTTCTTTGGGCGTGTACTCTTAGCGTTGGTGAGTGGACATTGAACGATAGGCATTTATAGGTCAGGGAGAACCAGTTGACCACACTCCAGAACGGAACACACTCTCTTTCTTTGTCTGTCTGTCTGTCCGTCTCTCAGAAAGAGAGAGAGAGAGAGGGGAGAGAGAGAGAGGAGAGAGAGAGACGGAGAGAGGCGGAGAGAGAGAGATGGGGGAGAGAGAGAAGATAGACACATAAACAAAAATGAAAAAAACAGGAAAATGACAGACAGCAATTAACAAATTAAGTCGCAAATGTCTTCCCTGGTACCTTCACGTCTTGGCTTAAATGCGTCTGTTTACCATAACACCAAAACAACTGGCACAACAAAAAAAACCCACTTAATTCTCAGTCCGCATCCGGCAACGACCGTAGCTGGTATCCAATTTTTTTTTTTTTTACTTGACAACCACTTAATTCTACAAATTGGAAACCACCGACGCCCCACCGCTCCCCCTCCTCTACCCCCTCCTCTTTTCCTTCCCCAGTCTCCGTTTCTCTCTCTACTTTCACCTCCCTCTCTCCCACGCCTGTCCTTTCGCCCCCCCCCCCCCCCCCCCCCCCACCCCCCCCCCCCCATCTCCTCCCTCCCCGTCAGCCCCTCCCCCACCCTGCTTCATCCTTTCTCTCTCTGCCAACAGAGCAGATGAGGTGCCCTGGCCCTCACCAGCAACCTCTTCACTTTTTGATTGGTTACACAATGGACACCTGCAGGCAGCACAGATCGCTCTTACCGAGTCTGTAAAACATGCGCGGTACCCTCTTCTCTCTGTGTGTGTGTGTGTGTGTGTGTGTGTGTGTGTGTGTGTGTGTGTGTGTGTGTGTGTGTGTGTGTGTGTGTGTGTGTGTGTGTGTGTGTCTCCAACCTCCAACTCCCCCCCCCCCCCCAACTTCTTTCTCATTAGTAATTCTTTCCTCCAACAAAACACACACACACACACACACACACACACACACCACACACACACACACACACACACACACACACACACACACACACACACACACACACACACACACACACACACACACACACACACACACACAAAATCTGAGATGGACGTTCTCTTGCTTATCGTAATGTTTTTTGTTTGTTTGTTTGTTTTTTGTTTTGTGTTTTGCACTTCATACAGAAGCGTGTGGATTTGTCGGTGTGTGTGTGCTCCGGTGTTTGCCATACTGACGCTGGCTCTGAGGTCCTGTCAACCACGAACAGGTCTCCACTGTCTAGATTTTGCTTTTTTGTTGTTGTTGTTGTTGTTGTTTGTTGTTGCTGTTGTTGTTGTTGTTGTTGTTAACAGGTACTAAATCGCACAGTAATGACAGAGACGTCATTACCCAACGAATACAATTCCAAAGAGAAGTTACTGCTTGAGTGACTCGTGTTCAGCACAGACAGACAGACAGACAGACAGACAGACAGACAGAGAGACAGACAGACAGAGAGACAGAGAGACTGACTGACTGACTGACTGACTGACTTGGGGGACACGTATACAGACTGGTCGACTGACAGAGCGCACAGCAGACGGTGTATACAGGAAGAGAGAGAGAGAGAGAGGAGGAGAGGAGAGAGACGAGAGAGGGAGGAGAGAGACTGACAGAGAGAGAGAGCAGACGGGATGAGAGAGAGAGAGGAGAGAGAGAGAGAGAGAGAGAGAGAGAGAGAGAGAGAGAGAGAGAGAGAGAGAGAGAGGGAGGGAGTGGGAGGAGAGAGAGGATCAGCACCTTTCGGAGTAGAGAGATGGGCGGGGGGAGACGACGGAGAGGAGAGAGAGAGAGAGAGAGATAGAGACGAAGGAGAGGGGACGAGGAGAGAGAGAGGGAGGAGAGAGAGGAGATGGGGGCGAGGAGAGAGCGAGGAGGAGGAGAGAGAGAGAGAGAGAGAGAGAGAGAGAGAGAGAGAGGAGATGGGGGGGGGGGGAGATAAGACAAGACAAGACAAGACAAGGACAAGGCAAGACAAGACAAGACAAAATTGTTTATTTAGGAGAATAATAAGTATGCACTGGTGTGTGTGTGTGTTTTTTTTTTCTTTTTACATCCAGTGCTCTCCTAGAGTATGGTCAACAATGCAAAATAAGATAAGGCGATGAATATAGAAGCACGCAAAAATACGTTAGTTTTCTTTAGATATATCTATAATAATTTTTTTTTAAAGAGAAGAGAGAGAGAGAGAGAGAGAGACTACCAAGCCATCATCCTAGCCAGTGGATGAGTTGGGTCTTGAAGAGAAGAACATCCATGTAGTCTGACTACATTTTTCGTCGAATATTTACATTATCCTCGCTTGGCCAAATGTACACAGCCAACGGGTTTCCTCACTGAGACAAAGCGGGACAGACAGAGAAATGAGTCTGAACACCATCTAAGCCAACAGATGAAGTTGAGGGCGTGAAGAGAAGAAACATCCGCATGGTCGGACTACATTTGTGTTGACTGCTTACGTCAGGCCGGTCAGTGTGTAGCTCTGTCGTGGGAGTTCTCAGTCGGTAGGGGGTCAGTGCAGGCCAGTGGGAGGACAATGGAGCGTGTCTCGGGGCTGCTGCTTGTGTCCATGCTGTCTTTAATCTCCTCACCTGGTGAGTCTCACGGCCGTCACAGGTGCTGCTTTGCTTTGTGTTTTGGGGGGAGTTCCGATGATGAAGATGTTGTTGTAATTTGACAATAGTAAAAAAAAAAAAAAAAAAAAAAAAAAAAAATAGGTGCCCCAGTGGCTCAGTGGTTAGAGTGCGAGACATTAAGCGCACAATTCCTAAAATGAGTATGTCCAGAGGGTCATGGGTTCGAATCCCAGCCATGACTTGTCCCAAGATGGGGAAAAAAAAAAAAGGGGGCAGCAGAGGGGACATCCGGAGTCATGAACCGGTGTGGCCCAACCCCCCCTAGAGTGTCAGGAGATAAGGGCCGAAACACTCGCTTGAAGGGGGCTTCTCTTCTGAGGACTCTCTGCTGCCACGCTCTCCACGAGTTTCTTTCTTTTCTTTCTACATGTGATATGATCCTACTTATAACAAACGCGATTTGATGTGATACGTTGCTTGTGTTTTGAGGGACTTTCGATGATGATGAGGATGATTGAAAGAGTAGATCTATAAGGGTAATATATAACATGATATTATGTATAGTGAAATGCGATTTGATGTGATATATGATGCTTGTCGTGCTTTGGGGGAATTTTGAGGATGAAGACGATTGAAAATACTAGATGTGATGTGATGTGATGATAATATAATGTAATATGATAATTATGATGTCATGTATAATGGGATGTGATTTGATGTATTATGATGCTTGTGTTTTGAGGGAGGTTTTTTTTTTATGAAGACGATGAAAATATTAGATCTAGTGTGATAATACTGTCATGTAAAATGTGATATGACATCATTTATAATGAAACGTGATTTGATGTGATATGGTGTTTGTTTTTTTTTTTTGTTTGTTTGTTTTGTTTGTTTGTTTGGGGGGGGTGGTGGGGGGGGTGATTTTTATGATCAAGATGATTGAAAATAGTAGATGTGTCGTGATGAAAATATGATGTCATTTGATACATTATTTATAACGAAATGTGATTTGATGTGATATGATGCTTGTGTTTTGGGGGAGTTTCGATGATGTGGATGATTAAAATCATAGATGTAATATGATATCAGTATAATATAATATGATATGATATTATTTATATACAAAAATGATATCATGTGATATGATGCTTGTGTTTGGGGGCAGTTTTCGATGAAAGACACTATGCCAGTCTTGAATGAATGTGAAGACGCGTTTGTTCATTTCTCCAGTTGTTCTTGCTGCGTGCGTGTGTCAGGTAGAGGGTATAATTATGGGCAAGCTATTTTTTTTTTTTTTTTTTTTTTTTTGGGGGGAAGGGGGGGTCTCCTTGTTTGCTTGCTTGTTAATGTGCTCCGGAATTTGTTCTAGGTGGTTTTGGTGCCGTAAGCAAAATTCGTATGGAGTTATGGCTGTGTAATTATCTTCACAAGGGAGCAAGAGTCATCTGTACTTGTTTGCTGTGGACACAAATCGGTTCAGATTTTCGAAGCATGTTTTTTCATTTGAAATGCAATACTATGCCTGAAATGATTTGTGGTGAAACTTGATCTTTATTAATGCATGTAAGATCTGATATGAACATTTCTTAACCTTGTGGCTTCTGTTCCATTTTGCATGATGATCTCCGTGTACCTGTTTTGAAGACATGTCCGAGTTTGAATCAGATCCGAAAATTACTGTCAGTGAATTGGTAAAAAATGTGTGTTGGAAGTCCCAATTATTTTACAGCGAAGACTTTCTGTGTAGAGCTCTGTTAGAGTTTCAAAATAAGCGGAAGAATGTGAAATCTCTAACAGTTTTGGTAGAGCTAATTATCAGTATTTAGGTAAATGTTCACGGCATTAAATTTCAATGCTATAGTCCTAGGTACCAATCTGAACAAGGCAAAGGAAGACGGCAGCCATAAGGAGGAC
>JADBJO010002482.1:120966-125966 GCA_016801955.1 Conus betulinus
TTCACCTGTAATCTACCATTACCAGGTGAGGTATAGACAGATGGGGAGAGAAAAGAGAGAGAGTTAGCAAAAACAAAAGGGAAAAAGGGAAAAGAATTTATCATTATTCAGATTTTGAAATAGATTACTTACACGGACTTCATTCGTGTTTCAGCCCTTCCCGGTGCTGTGGCAGCACCAGTAACGGGATAGGCGACTGTGGCGTCGCACAAGTATCTGGGCTCCAGTGCTGTGGCAGCACCTAATTGTCTCCAGAGTTGGAGAACCTAGTTGAAGAGGACAACGACTGCAGCAGTCGTGAGAAAACTTAAAGCGTTTGTCATGTTGACCCACTACGATTTTTGATTGTCCCCCTGGGTCGGAACTCAGATACTGTTCCTCTACTTTAAGCCATCTCTAATTCTTCTTTGGGAAAGTGTATAATTGTTTCTCCATTGAGGGCAGAGAAACCTGTAAAGGAAGTTCTTGTGAATTACTATGTATAGTGAGATGAAATTTTGGCCCCACCTAGTGGATCTGTGGAATGTTTGTACCTCCACTGGAGTGGAGGAACAGAAGATTTGAAGATTCGAAAAGTTGATTATCGTTTAAGTAAATTATTCCCCGGGAGGAGGAGGGAGAGAAGAAGAGTTATTGTAGTGCGCCTTCTGGTTGTTTGGAGAGACAGGCTGCGTGTACACGGAGTGAATGCTGAGCTGAGTGCGTGCATGCATTTGTGCTCAGTGTGACACAGATGATGGCCGATGTTTACCAGAACAGCTGTTATCAACGGCTATAACGGTCCATAACGGTTTTTTTTTCCTCTTTGTTGAATATCTCACGCGTATTCAAGATAAACTGGGAGTACGTGTATATGCTTTGCATCTTGTTCGTTTGTTGTGGTCGCAGGTCTGCCATGTCCACAGAGACGGACCGGACATTCATATGCAGTGTGCTCCCAGACATGGATGTGGCCACATGGTGAGTCTGGAACTTTAGGGTATGGAATTGGTGGTGGTGGTGGTGGTGGTGTGATGGTGGTGGTGGTGGTGGTGGTATGGTGGTGGTGGTGGTGGTGGTGATGGCCGTGGTGGTGGTGGTGGTGGTGGTACTGTTGTTATTGTTCTTGTTTTTTTTTTCTTGTGTTAGTGGTCAACTTGAACAATCCTAATATCACTTGGTGTCCAGCCACAACTGCAGCGTGTATCAGCAAATGTTTGAGGCGAATCTTGGTCAAAAACTGAGCATATCTTAACTGTTTTACCTACACCCCGTCTTGTGATTGTGTTTTGTCTCTTAGGTTCGGTGGAACAGTAATTTTTACTTTCAAGCTTTTTTTTTTTTTTTTTTTTTTTTATATACTAAACTTTACCTTATACATTAATCTATCTTTTTTTGTTTGGTTTTCTTCTTTCTTCACTTTGTCAAGGGTCATCCCCCCCCCCCCCCCCCCCCCCCGCAGAACTGAAGAACAGTTCACCAGATTCCTTGAGCTCTTATCAGTTCTCCGCCCAAGGCCTGGGTGGGTCTCATGCTTTCTTGTCACTCTTCAGATATTTCAATCCATCCATATCTTACTGTCTCATCCTCTCCACAGTTCCTTGGAAGCTAACTTCACAGCAAGCCACCATCGTGTCGTCTAAAACCACCTTTACCGTTTAATATACCTTTACCGTGCTTCCTGGGTCTTCCATGACCCAGTGACTCCGTAAAAAAAAAAAAAAAAAACCACCAGATCTTATGAACGGATAGAGCTATGCTCACGAAATGTTAAGAGTTGCCAATGATCTTAATAGCCGTTGGTCACAGAAATTTCATGTCAGGGCACAATCAGTTATCAGCGTAATCAGTCGCGGTTCCCCGAGGGTCCTATATATTTTGATGGGTCGCACATGACCCGCGCCATCGGGTGAGGAATAAGCTGCTGAACCGCTCTTTATCAGGTGTGGGTCTTACAAGACCCACGCGATCTGAATAGGGTTAAGCAATAGGAAAAGCCTCTGCAAAGTGTGTGAGTCTTGGGCGACCCCGGGCCACGATCGGGTCTGTGCAGTCAAAAACGCCATCTGATAAAGATTAAATGTCTCCATGTACCACATTCCAGAAGGGGGCCCACAGCATGATAAAAAAAGAACGTTTCTACCACAAATAAATGTCGGTCTGTGCTCCGATGCTGTCACGAGAGTCAAGGTAAGTCCCACGTCTGATTCGTCCAGCAACACCTGGTCACAGAAGGACGAGAAGGGCCAGTTTGACCCTTGGTGTGGATGGATGACACTTACACATCATCATGCCCCCCCCCCCACCCCCCCATCCTCTGCAGTGAGAAATGGAAAGAATGAAGGAAATAAGGAAATTGAGTGAATGATATTGAACGATACTGACACGGGATGACACGGGGAAACGACTGAATGAAGCGGGCCAGCTGGCAGCTCTTCAGTCGGCACTACCCAGGTAGGCAGCCCGTTGTGTAAACAAGTGCGTATTGTAAAGCGCTTAGAGCTTGGTTTCTAGCCGAGGATAGGCGTTATATAGATATTCATAATGAGAACAATAAATAATAGGTCAGCTGGTCATGCAGGGAGGGGGGGGGGGGGTGGACGGGGGAGAGGGGTGGACGGGGGGAGGGGGTGAGAGTGGGGGGAGCGGAGACGAAAGGAACTGGGGGGGGGGGGGGGTACGAAAGGAACTCCTCCCCCAGAGAAGAAAGAGAGCAAGGTGCACACCCAACGCTGACGTCGACCATTAAGAAAGGGACAAGAGGCGGGAGCAGGTGTGGAGGGGTGGGGGGTAGGGAGGGAAAGAGGGTTATAAAGGCATAGTCCCAGGTCCGCGTATCTTTCCATAATCATGAATTATAATTATTACCTTTTTTTTCAATCAAAGATGGGAAGGGAAGAGGGGGTCAGGATCAGCTGACTACAAAATATTATAGAATATTTTTTTTCTTGTGATGAAATAATTTTGAGAAGTTGAGAAAGGAACGAATTAAAAATAAAAAGAAACTATGAAAGAATTTGTTTTTTCTTGTGACTAGTAGTTTAATAATTTAGGAAAGGGGATATTTAAACGATAAGCTTACAAAGTAATGGGGTATATTTCAATTCTATTGATACTAAAGGCCAATCCCACACACACACACACACACACACACACACACACGCTCACCTGAATGAACCTGCCTGACAGGTGAAAGGTGACAGCGGGGGGGGGGGGGGGGGGGGTGCACTCTGGACCCTCGTGCAGTTCACATACCACTGTTTCAGAGCTGAGGGTTCCCAGTTAGGCTGTGTGTCCCAGTGACCCTTCTCATGGCTCGAAAGGGGGGGGGGGGGGGGGGGGGGGGGGGGTAGGGGTCACCACAACCCGATCTGTGTGACTTCAAAGTGAAAAACCTAACGAAAATGTTGCCCTAGGCCAGCAAGGGACAGACAAGCGAAGCGTAACAGATGCGTTGATTTTCAAGATAAAAAAAAGCGCCGCGCCGGCTGGGAAGGGGGGGGGGGGGGGGGGGGGATGACACGCCATAATCATTCTGTACACGAAGAGCTTCTAGCCTGCTCGGCTTGGAATATCACTCCGTTGTAGTTTCTCTCCATCAAAGGCAAACGTTAGTTTCTTTGTATAACGATTTAGTGTTCTAGGCAAACGTTAGTTTAATTGTATAACGTTTAGTGTTCTAAACAAACGTTGGTTTCATTGAATAACAGTTTAGTGTTCTAGGCAAACGTTAGTTTAACTGCATTGCAGTTTAGTGTTCTAGGCAAACGTTACTTTAATTGTATAACAGTTTAATGTTTAAGGCAAACGTTAGTTTAAATTATATAACAGTTTAGTGTTCTAGGCAAACGTTAATTCAATTGTATAACAGTTTAGTTTCTAGACAAACGTTAGTTTCGTTGTATAAGTTTAGTGTGTTCTAGGCAAACGTTAGTTTATCTGTATAACAGTTTAGTGTTCTAGGAAAACGTTAGTTTATTTGTATAACAGTATAGTGTTCTAGGCAAACGTTAGTTTAATTGTCTAACTGTTTAGTCTTCTAGGCAAACGTTAGTTTAATTGTATAACAGTTTAGTGTTCTAGGCAAACGTTAATTCAATTGTATAACAGTCTAGTGGTCTAGGCAAACGTTACTTTATTTGTATAACAGTTTAGTGTTCTAGGCAAACGTTTATTCAATTGTATAACAGTTTAGTATTCTATGAATGCAAAACGAAAACACACACACACAGTAACATATGTTTTGTAACGAAACCGACAGTAGTAGACGTATTTTACTGAAAGAAGCTCTTTGTGAAAGGGAAGCGATCTTGTGGTGTGTTGGGGGAAGGGCACACTTTTCAAGACTTCTTGATTGCTTCGATCTTTTGGTAGTTTTTGAATCTGTTATGGCAGCAGAAATCGCCATTGAAGCCACAGTGTAGAATTTTATCCACTTCAAAAGTATTTTTTGTCAGAATAGCTATAATAACCTCTACAGACACTCTACGATTAAAAGCAAGTAAGCGCTGGCGCGCGCTCGCGCGCGCACACTCACACACACACACACACACACACACACACACACACACACACACACACACACACACACACACACACATGCAGGCGCACGCGCATATGCTCGCGATCCAGAACGAAGTCTAAGAACCAAAAGACTAGAAAGAATAAACGTTTGCCACACACACACACACACACACACACACACACACACACACACACACACACACACACACACACACACACACACAGAGTATTTAGGACGCCAAATAAGGGCTTGTGGATGATCTACTCTAGCACCCAGTGCTGACCGCTGATCGCTGAATTCTTCTCCGTTCAGGACTGCACGGATCCTCGCTATCATCATCATCATCCCAGTAGCCCTGCCCGGGACCACCTGGGGTCCCACCCCGACCGCCAGCACATCTGCTGCGAGTCCAAAAACTGCGTCCTGCATCTGCTGACGTCCACCTTTGAGCCCGTCCTTCACCCCATGACGCCCTCCAGGGTCCACACGACCATGA
>JADBJO010002482.1:130966-133466 GCA_016801955.1 Conus betulinus
TTTCAGGGGGTGTTTCGGGTGTTTTCAGGGGGTGTTCAGGTGTGTTTTCAGGCGTTTTCAGGGGGTGTTTCAGGTGTGTTCAGGGAGTGTTTTCAAGTGTGTGTACCAACTGCTATGTGTACGGGGGTGTTTCAAGTGTGCTCAGCGGATGTTTCGGGTGTTTTCAGGGGATAATTCGGGTGTTTTCAGGGATATTTCTGGTGTCTTAAGGGAATGTTTCGGGTGTGTTCAAGGGATGTTTCAGGTATGTTCAGGGGGGTTTTCAGGTGTGTTCAGGGGGTGTTTCAGGCGTGTTCGTGGGGGGGGGGGGGGGGGGGGGGGGGGGGTTTTCATGTGTGTTCAAGGGATGTTTCAGGTGTGTTAAGGGGATGTTTCAGATGTGTTCAGTGATGCTTCAGGTATGTTCAGTGAGTGTTTCAGGTGTGTTGAGAGTGTATTTCAGGTGTGTTTCAGGGATATTTCAAGTATTTTCAGGAGGTGTTTCAGGTGTGTTCAAGGAGTGTTTCTGGTGGTGTGTTCAGGAGGGGGGGGGGGGTGTGTTTCAGCTGTGTTCAGGGAGTGTTGGGGGGTGTTTTCGGGAGGGGGGTGTAAGGTGAGTGTACCAACGGCAATGTGTACGGGTGTGTTTCAGGTGTGTTCATGGAGTGTTTCAGGTGTGTTCAGGGTGGTGTTTCAGGTGTCTAGACCAACATGCAATGTGTACGGGGGGGGTGGGGGGTGGGAGGGGTGCTGTTGTTGTTGCAGGTGTGTTAGCAGCCAGACGTGTGTGGATCAGTGGTACCTGCAGACGTCGGACAAACGGATCTGTATGGAGTTCGATCCTGCGGTGGCCACCCCTGATTTAGAGTGCCACTACTGCTGCGAGGGGGATGGCTGCAACACCAACAGCATTCCAGACTCCGCCAAACTCTGGCGCCCATGACACTCACCATTAGCACCGGAGGAGGAGGAGGAGGATGAAGAGCAGGAGGAGGAAGAGGAGATGGAGGAGCAAGAGGAAGTGAAGGAGGAAGAAGAGGAGAAGCAGGAGGAGTAGAAGGATGAGGAGGTATAACAGGAGGAGAAAAAGGAAGAGGAGGAGGAGGAGGAGGAGGAGAATGAAGAGGAGGAGTAGGAGAAGAAGGAGAAAGAGGAGGAGAAGGAGAAAGGGGAGAAGGAGGAGGAGAAAAGGAGAGCGAGAAGGAGAGAGACAAAACAAAGAAAGATTTTTATTTTTAAAAGTTTAGGAAACTGAAGAGGAAGAAGACGAATAGCATGCTGGGGGAAAAAAATCGAGAAATCAGAGTAGTTGGCCTGCCAGTCGTGATGTTTTTTTCTTCTTCTATTTTTTTTTCTCCATCATTCTGACAGCTGAACTTCAATGAAAAGGGCGTCATCAACGATTTAACCGGTTTTTCTGAAGTGTTTGCTCCACAATTATGATCATGTGAAGCCGCATTATCCCTACTGATCATTTTCTTTCTGTAAGTACGGTAAGGCCATTCAAAGACAGAATGCTAGCTGAAGACAGAAAACGTATATTCAGAATTGCTGGGAATGTTTTTTTCTGTGGCACTTTCACTGCCTTCTTCTGTAACAAGAATTCCAGAAATTAGTGTTTACATATCATTGTGTTGAAACCTGGAAAATGTGCTGTTTGATTAATTTTCTTTTTTTTTTCTTTCTTTTTTGTTGTTTTTGTTTGTTTGTTTGTTTGTTTAATCAAGATGGTGGCTGGAACATAAATGAATACTGTATCTGGTTTTCTGTATCAAAGAGGTCGCTGGTTTTTAGCCAGAGAATGTTGTAAAATAATGTATACATGTTGCTTTAAGATTTAGTCCATTTTATGGCAGTTGTGTGGGTGTTGAATTTGGTTTTTCAGCTTAACTGTCAAAATGATTGCACGTTTTATCGAAGAAAAAAAAAAAAGGAAGCAAGATTTTGTCAATGTGACACATGGAATTCTTACACAATGACAGACATCCCTGGAATTAAGATTGGAATGCTGCCTTGAAGCTTGTCACATTTCTTGCTGTTTGATGCGTGTTATGCTTTCAAGATGAGGTCCAAATGTGAAAAATAAAAAAAAGAAATGTATTTTGGAGAAAAAAAAACATTGCAGAAGAGATCTATAACTTACAGACTTTTACATCTATCAAAATATCACCTTGAAAGGAACACTTGGAAACCACCTTGATTTTTATCAAAATTTCATGCTCTTTGCCAAATGTTGACTTTCCAAGATGGCCCCGCGATGCGTGTCGCTAAAAAGGTCAATGATGTGACAGATTTTCTAATGTAAGCAGCCAATTATTTCTTTAACAGATTTCCATAAAATAATATATAGATATCAGAATAGCCACTGAAGGTGTCACCGAATTTTTTTACTTCTATTTTTTTTTTTTTCTTTGTTTTAAATTTCGCTTGTTTCAGCAATGCATCACCCTAAAAGCAATTTTCGTGGGTCACCTTTATACAGAGAGCATTTCATGCTACATGATGAATGTGACCATTTCAA
>JADBJO010002482.1:143466-145966 GCA_016801955.1 Conus betulinus
AAAAAAATTCAGGCATTTCTTTAAGATACACCTTCTAAAAACGTGCCGGAAACTTCGTTAAAAAAAAAATCTTTCTTCCGTAAAATCAGATTTTCAAAAATGTTAATCTCTTTTAGAAACTCAAAGATCACGTCAGGTGGGACATCTCTGACCAAAGATTTCATGGTGTCTGCTGTAAAGTGTTTTTTATGTCTCACATCATGCAAGTCCCAACACTCTCAAAGTATATGTCTCACTGTGAGTGGTGCATGACATGGAATGCACCATGGAGCTTCTTCACCCTTTTCAAAGATAAGGATGGGGGTAAAACGAGTGGCCTGTATGCAAACGGTACCAGACTTTACCTTAGCCAGACGAAAAAAAAAAAAGCTGTCCTGACCCCAACCTACATAGGGTGTGTGATTGACGCTCGTGAGCCAATGTGTACCTTCCTCTCTAAGGGGAGGGGGAGGTTTGAGCCAAAGAGATGCGTTGAGAGCCCCGAACCTCTCAACCTCCAGCATCTCATTCCTTCGCTTCAAAGAGTCGCTCCGCATGGCGAACATGGGCAAGTCTGAAGGAGATGACCCACAGAGAAAAAGGAAGCACGCGGAAAAGAAGAAGACATGACGGGATGAGGAAGATAGAAACGACCTTAGCAAGCAAGACAGAAGATGAAAAATAAAAGAGGTAGGCCACTGCTTCTCTAAACCCTCATCCTTAAGGTAAGGTAAGGGAAGGGAAGGGAAGGTAAGTAAGGGAAGGGGAAGGAAAGGAAGGTAAGGTAAGGTAAGGTAAGGCAAGGTAAGGTAGGGTAAGATCATGTAAGGTAAGGTAAGGTAGGGTAAGGTCATGTAAGGTAAGGTAAGGTAATGAAGGCAAAGTAATGTAAGCTAAGGTAAGGTAAGGCAATGTAAGGCAAGGTAAGGTAATGTAAGGCAAGGTAAGTAGGGTAAGATCATGTAAGGTAAGGTAAGGTAGGGTAAGTTAGGGTAAGGTCATTTAAGGTAAGGTAAGGTAATGTTGCGTACAGCCCAGCCGACCCACATAAAGGGCTATGTCAGGGCTGTCACCTTGGTCAAGTCAACTCACGAGTCATTAAAAAAAATAAATAAATAAAAAAAAAATACAAATAAAACACTACAACTATTTTGCAACTACAAGTAAAAAAAAATCATTTTCTCAACACTTTAAACTACACCTTCTAAAACACACCAGAAATTTTGTTAAATAAAAAAATCTTTCTTCTCTAAATTCTTAGGTCAAATGCAAAATGTGAACCACTTTCAGAAATTCAAAGATCACACCGGGTGGAACATCTCTGAACAAGGTTTGCATGGAGTCTGCTGTAAAATTTGTATTTCTCACATCAAGCGAGTCCCAACACTTTCAAAGAATACATTTTTCACCGTGAGTGGTGCATGACATTGAATGTACCACGGAGCTTCTTCACTTTTTAAAAGATAAGAAGGGTGTAAAACGAGTAGCCTGTATGCCAACGGCACCAGACTTTTTCTTCTTTACGACTGCCTCGGGAACATGATTAAAAACTCTTCCAGGTTTGGGGCGGATTTTGAACAGTTTTTGGTATCCGTCTGCGAGTTCCGTTCCTCTCGCCCAACGGCTGGGCCTTGCGTTTAGTGAGGGAAGGACAATCTCTGTCTAACATGGGAAACCCTACCTGGGGTATCAAATCCTGCCACGTTGTGCTCAGGCCTGTTAACATCTTGGCCACACAAGCCTGGTGAGGGGGAGAGACAGTCTCTGTCTAAACATGGGAAACCCTACCTGGGGTATCAAACCCTGCCACGTTGTGCTCAGGCCTGTTAACACACAAGCCTGGTGAGGGAGAGACAATCTCTGTCTAACATGGGAAACCCTACCTGGTGTATAAAACCCTGCCACGTTGTACTCAGGCCTGTTAACACACAAGCCTGGTGAGGGAGAGACAATCTCTGTCTAAACACGGGAAACCCTACCTGGGGTATCAAATCCTGCCACGTTCTGCTCAGGCCTGTTAACATCTTGGCCACACAAGCCTGGAAGCATTTGGAAAAGTAGCGTTCCCTCCAAGCAAACGATACCCCTATCAGCCTAATGTCAGGACTCTCTGGGCCACAGGAGCCCTTCCACAGCGACATGAGCGCAGCTCTCTGCATGGGGCTTTGTAGTCAGAAGCATAGGCAGTGATCGATGGTTTCGCTGGGAGAGCTGTTGGGGCTGAGGAAGAGACAATGGGATGACCATTTACCCGGCATACGGTCGCCTGGGACCATCATCCAATATTCATCCCAACGGGTACTGCAAACACTGACGATTCAAAGCACAGCCGTTCATCCTGTTACTCATCCTGTGTCACTAAATGACTCGAACGTGGGATTATGGAGTTCTCATGGGGCAGTTTACTGAACGTCAAGGTGATGAGGGTTATGATTGTTCTTTTTCATGCCCTGACACATGGAGACCGGTTCGCTTCCAAAAATAGATGATTCTCCTCAGAGCCCCTGGCACACCATGCAGC
>JADBJO010002482.1:148466-170966 GCA_016801955.1 Conus betulinus
ACTGAAGAAAAAAAAAAAAAAAAAAAAAAACAGCTACAGAGTCAGCAGCTTCAACAATAGTTTTGTTGTTTGTTTTTTAACAGAGCAGCTTTCTCTCTGTGTGACGTGGGGCAGGCCTTGGAAGAGGAGTGACTGATTCTGTAGGGGACACAGAGAGCCGAGCCGCCACACACGCCATTGTGTGAATCAGTTGCTATGTTCCTCTTCCTCCAGTCAAATTTCCCGTGCGTGACGAAACTCTTTGGCGCTTACGCTCTGTAGAGGTACTTAAGGTAAGGTAAGGTCATGTTGCTTATAGCCCAGCCGACCGCAAAGGGCCATATCAGGGCTGTCACCACGTTCAAGACTGCTCACGAGTCATTCATTCACACAACTCCTTCAAACACATCTAAAAAGCTACCCGGAATTTTGTTAAAAAAAAACAACAAAACTTTCTATCATAAAATCTCAGATCCGATCGAAAATGCGAACCTTTTTTTTAAGAATTCAAAGATCGCATCAGGTGGAACATCTCTGAGCAAGGTTTTCATGGAATCTGCAGTAAAATGTTTATGTCTCACATCATGCAAGTCCCAAACATTCTTAAAGAACATGTTTCACTGTGAGTGGCACATGACATGGAATGCACCACGGAGCTTCTTCGCTCTTTAAAAGGTGTTAATGAGTAAAATATGAATGGCCGGTGTGCAGCCGGCATAAAACCGTCTCTGCTTCGCGACCACTTGAGGTGGATGAGAGGAACTCCTTCAGGTCGGGACGGATCTGAAAGACTTTGTTATCCGTCTGTGGTTACAGCACTTACACGTAGACTTCAAACGCAGGTAATCCTCTTCAATTGAATCAGGTATCCTCCATTGGTGCCCGGCCTTGGCCCTTGAGCGCAGGTGCATAGGACACCACGGTGGTTCATCGTGAATCCAGCTCCAACTTGATTTCTGCCTCTGAGATCCCACGAAGTGGACTTTGCCCTCAGGAGTGTTCACGTTCTTATGGGCAGATCTCACGATCCACGGGTGCCTTTGATTTCAGTAGTTCTCAGGGTACGAGTTTTGGAGGGCACGCAACAAACAAAAATCTTCTCTCTCTCTCTCTCTCTCTCTCTCTCTCTCTCTCTCTCTCTCTCTCTCTCTTCTTCTTCTTCTTCTTCTTCTTCTTCTTCTTCTTCTTCTTGATGCACATTTCATGGACCGCCACAAAGTCATTTTGACATCTTAAGCAATAGCAAATGGACTGACTCCTGAGAGGAGACGATCGTCATCCGCTGCTTTCAATGAGGAGCCAAAAGAACCGCAACCTTGTCGCGTTTCTGATTTTGCTCCCAGAGTCAAACGTTAGTGTCCATGTTTGTGCATGTGTGAATGTCTTAAAGATTTGGTTGGTTGGTTGGTTGGTTGGTTGGTTGGCTGGTTGAAAGGTGTAGACCATGACGGAAGAAAGAAAAACGGTCATTCCGAGGAAGCTGCTGGACTTGGGAAAGAACCATGGATGACCATTTACATTCGTCCGTCTGCCTGGAACCATCCTGCCTGAATCCAGGCAGATACTTCAGAGACTTTCTGGAAGCCATTCTACCCCTTGCCAAATGACTCTGGCCTTGGGTTTCCGGCTGCTCACAGCAACTACTAAGGTAAGGTGAGGGAATGTTGCTTAACGCCCAGCCGACCGCAAAGGGCCATATCAGGGCTGTCACCACGTTGAAGTCAACGCACAAGTCATTCATTCACACAACCCTTTAGATTACACCTTCTTAAAAACACACCCGAAATTTTGTTAAAAAAAAAATCTTTCTACCGTTTAAAATCTCAGATCGGTTGAAAAATGTTAGTCTCCCTCAGAAATTCAAAGATCACGTCAGGTGAAGCATCTGTGAGCAAGATTTTTCACGGAGTCTGCTGCTGTAAAGTGTCATTGTCATTGTCACACACACACACACACACACACACATACACACACACACACACACACACAGAGCGGCTTGGAGATCTGTTAATTTTTTCAACACCGTTTTCAATCTCGGTGTCGACGTAGTTTGTGTGCACAGTGCAATCGATAGTGCCCTCTGTCTTTGCCCCAGACTTTGAGCAAGTTCTTCCCTTGAGTCACCCTGACATGGCTTGACACACATAGAATCGAAATACCGCGCACTAGTCAAAGCATTATCGGGGTAAAGACGTCATTTCAACCGTTTGGGTTAGTGTTTCATCTATCATCATCAATGGAACTTATACAGCGCCTATCCCCCGGTCAGAGCCCTAACTCTAAGCGCTTTACAATACGTATTCATGTTCACAGAACGGGCTGCCTACCTAGGTAGAGCCGACTTAACAGCTGCTTGCTGGCACTTCATTCAGTCGTTTCCTGTGTCATCAAGTCAATATCGATCATTCAATTTAACGACTCTTTCATTCTTTCGATTTTTTCACGCGGAGTGCATGCTGTGTGTAATGTGTCATCCATACCAACGGCCAAACTGGCCTTCCCTTCCGAAAGTTGGTGATGGGATTGCAAAATGTTATGCGTGCGTTCACACACGGAACCTCGGTTTATAGTCTCATTCGAAGGACGATTTGGGAAATGGAGTCGGAACCAATGTTAACTCCGAGGAAAAATCCCGCCATACTGAAACGGCCCGGCGGAGATTCGAACCCGCAACTCCAGGATCACCAAGATCATGAGTCCGGCGCTCTACCACTGAGCTATTCCGGTCCCCTAGAGTTTTATATATACATTCACGACAAGACTTTTCATTCTCAGCATATACCAAAACAGTAAAAACAGAAACCAGCTTTTCCCCCACTTTTCCGTGGAGGCTGAGACAAGTGAACGATTCTGGGGCTGCGAAGTGACTTGTGTTGTACGCGTGTGACGTGAGTCACGGTACTTTTCTGTTCTTCATGCACGCGAAGCTAAAACTAAGGTGTCAAACATGGTGACGTCTTGTTTTCCTCAAAACAGGAGATTAAGATTAGCTTTACAACTCTAGTGTTTAGTACTTGGAAGATTTTATTGCAAGAGTAAGTTAGCTGTAAGATTATCACTTAGTTGCCCAGATGTGGATATTATGGCGCAAGATCGTGTGATTGATTACACATTCGTAATGTCTTCCAGCCGCAATGCTGTTTGGCCATGTGTTCCTTATACAGACAGGTGAATGCTCATTCTGCTGCGCTGCAATCGTTACCGAAAAAAAAAGGAAAAAAAAAAACAAACAAACAAAAGACTCACCGACAGAGTTGAGGGTTGCAACGCGAAGACATTGTAATGCCGTATTGTAAGACATTGTAACGCCAACAGATGTGGCCATACTCTCGTTTCTCTGAGACTGAGCTAAAAAAAAAAAAAAAAAAAGTATTTTTTTATTAAGTACTGGCCTCTTACGTCTCAATCATACATGTTCTTATATCTGTCACCTATGACCCACGTGACTGTGAAAGATACGCCATGGCTAAAGAGCGAAACAATTTACATTATGAAAATAAAAATGATTCGGTGATTTAACTTTCAGGTTGAAGGGACGTAAGTTTTTGAGTGTTGACCTTGATTATACAAAGCCGTTCTTCACTCACGTGTGAGAGAGTTTGGCAGAGTAAAAATCACTTCAAGCAGGCATCACTATATGACGATGCCACTCTCAGACAATGTTTTGACAGAGGAGGTGGCACGCTGAAAAAGGTCGTGTGAACATGTGGAAGAGACGCTGGGCCATCAGCCACTAACCCATGCTTCCTAGGGTCAAGACAAGACCCAGCTCCTACTTCTGTCCCGTCAGCACATGAGATCATGACTTTGTCTGCCTGTTTGACGATCAAAAGTGGAATTACCACACGAAAACTATGAATTCAACCGAATTCAAATTCACCGCTCCTTAGCTGCAATGTGCCAAACATCCCACATACAATTTCTTTGCATCTCTGTCTGGTAAAGGAACAAAAGATGGAAGAATCATGAGACGTAAGAATCGTTCAATTGTAAGTGCAACATGGTCTTGTTGATCGTCGTTCTCCATGTACCAAATATGGGTCAGAGAGAACTGAGGTGTACAGGCACCTGGCCCAAACACATCAGCCAGGTGCCAGGATCTGCACAGATGCCCTGGCCAAGAAAACCCAGCACTGCTTGACCCATGGTCAGTGTGAGAAGTAGGTCAAACTGCTGAGGAGTTTCACTGAAGAGAATATCAAATATAGACAATCCAGAAGAGGTCTTAATAATAATAATAATAATAATAATAAAAGTATGGAACCAGGGGCACCAGGCTAATTCCTGTTTCAAGAAGGTTGAGGAAAGACGAAAAAAAAGTTCTTCTTTGTCTTTGAGAACACCTTCTGCAAAGACTACGTCCTGGATGTGTTCTTTACGCCTACCAGAGTTTAATTAAGGTAAGGTAAGATAATGTTGCTTATAGCCCAGCCGACCGCAAGGGGCCTTATCAGGGCTGTCACCTCACCACGTTAAAATCAACTCACAAGTCATCAAAAAAAAAAGTGTGTGTGTGTGTGTGGGGGGGGGGAGCCTTTCACTCATGTCTTTGAAATACACCTATCTTCTAAAAACGTACCAAAAACCTCGTTAAAATCTTATCTTTCCATAAAAGCTAAGATGAAAAATGTCAATCTCTTTCAGAAACTCAAAGATCACGTCAGGTGGGACATTTAGGAACAGGGTTTTCATGGAGTCTGCCGTAAAGTGTTTACGTCTCACATCTTGCAAGTCCCAACAGTCTGAAAGAATATGTTTCACTGTGAGTGGAACATGACATGGAAGGCACGACTGATTGTGTTCATGCAAGATACATTGTCATAGTTCTGTCCATGTGTTTAACAAACTGAGCTGTTGTTGGGTCAGTCTATGGAACTGATATTTTATTTTCGAGAAGCACAGGTGTAAACATGGACATAGTATCGTATCCTCTTATTGTACACTGGATCTAAAGGAGAACCGGAAGAAATCACACCGCAACAAACCCAGCAACACATCTTTGATCTCCACAAAGCGTCACATATGTCGGCAAGACATCAATCAGCTCTGATGGATGAAGCAGATGATACAAAACTGTCCCAAACCTGAAACTTGAGTGGGGAAAAAAAGTGTTCGAACGATCTGCACGTATGACGCATGATCAAACCAAGGGTGAGCTTTCAGAAGTGGACCTTGATTTACCCCGAACATCCATGGGAGATCCACTCTACCTCCGTCCATCTGCCGTGAAGAAGCTGTCACGTGAAAGAGCTGCCTTAAAGTGTCACCAGTGTGTGAAACAAATCTGGATGTCTGTGTCACCAAAGACTGTCACTTTGAAACCATTGGTGAACTGATGATTCACACGGCCTGTTCATGGTGACAAGTGAATGGGGGAGATCCTTCCGTCATGTGATTCACACAGCCTGTCCACAGTGACATGTGACTGAGGGAGATCTTTGGTCACGTGATTCACACAGCCTGTTCACGGTGACACGTGAATGGGGGAGATCCTTCCATCACGTGATTCACACGACCTGTTCACGGTGACATGTGAATGAGTGAGATCCTTCCCTCACGTGATTCACACGGCTTGTTCACGGTGACATGTGAATATGGGAGATCTTTCGTCACATGAGACGAATCCTTGATCTTTCTTCCACGGAATGTAAAAGAATTCTCACAAGGCAAAGGATCAAAAGGATTTTCCAGAGTGAAAATATGTGTGTGCTTACGTTTGTGTGTGTGTGCAAGTGTGTGTGTGTGTGTGTGCGCGCTTGATCTTCGTTCTCCATGTACCAAATATGGGTCAGAGAGAACTGAGGTGTACAGGCACCTGGCCCAAAGACATCAGCCAGTTGCCAGAATCTGCACAGATGCCGTGACCCAGAAAACCCAGCCACTGCTAGACTCAGTGGACAATCTTAGGAGAAGTCTTAATAATAATAAAAGTATGGAACCAGGAACCAGGCTAATTCCTGTTTCCAAAAGATTGAGGAAAGACAAAAAAAGTTCTTCTTTGTCTTTGAGAACACCTTCTGCAAGGACTACGTCCTGAATGTGTTCTTTACGCCTCCTACCAGAGTGTAATTATTCGCACTGTGACAGACTGTTTTCATGTAATAGACATTGTGACTGATTGTGTTCATGCAAGACTGATTGTGTTCATGCAAGACTGATTGTGTTCATGCAAGATACATTGTCATAAGTTCTCCCCATATGTTTAACAAACTGAGCTGTTGTTGGGTCAGTCTATGGAACCGATATCTTATTTTCAAGTAGCACAGGTGTGAAAATGGACATGTTATCGTATTCTCTTTTTTGTACACTGGATCTAAAGTAGACAGAATGGTAAAGCCGGAAGAAATCACACTGTAACCAACCCTGCAACACATCAGTGATCTCCACAAAGCGTCACATATGTCGGCAAGACATCAATCAGCTCTGATGGATGAAGCAGATGATACAAAACTCTCCCAAACCTGAAACTTTAGTGGGGGAAAAAAAAAAGTGTTCGAACGATCTGCACGTATGACGCATGATCAAACCAAGGGTGAGCTTTCAGAAGTGGACCTTGATTTACCCCGAACATCCATGGGAGATCCACTCTACCTCTGTCCATCTGCCGTGAAGAAGCTGTCACGTGAAAGAGCTGCCTTAATGTGTCACCAGTCTGTGAAACAAATCTGGATGTCTGTGTCACCAAAGACTGTCACTTTGAAACCATTGGTGAACTGATGATTCACACGGCCTGTTCACGGTGGACACGTGAATGGGGGAGATCTTTCCGTCACGTGATTCACATGACCTGTTCACGGTGACATGTGATTGAGGGAGATCCTTTGTCACGTGATTCACACGGCCTGTTCACGGTGACACGTGAATGAGGGAGATCTTTCCGTCACGTGATTCACATGACCTGTTCACGGTGACATGTGATTGAGGGAGATCCTTTGTCACGTGATTCACACGGCCTGTTCACGGTGACACGTGAATGAGGGAGATCCTTCCGTCACGTGATTCACATGACCTGTCCACGGTGACATGTGATTGAGGGAGATCCTTTGTCACGTGATTCACACAGCCTGTTCACGGTGACGTGTGAATGGGGAGATCCTTCCATCACGTGATTCACACGACCTGCTAACGGTGACACGTGAATGAGTGAGATCCTTCCCTCACGTGATTCATACGGTTTGTTCACGGTGACATGTGAATATTGGGAGATCCTTCGTCACATGAGACGGAATCCCTTGATCTTCCTTCCACAGAATATAAAAGAATTCTCACAAGGTGAAGGATCAAAGGGATTTTCCAGAGTTGAAATATGTGTGTGCTTACGTTTTGTGTGTGTGGGTGTGTGTGTGTGCGCGCTTGATCTTCGTTCTCCATGTACCAAATATGGATCAGAGAGAACTGAGGTGTACAGGCACCGAGCCCAAAGACATCAGCCAGTCGCCAGAATCTGCACAGATGCCATGGCCAAGAAAACCCAGCCACTGCTCGACCCAGTGGACAATCTTAGGAGAAGTCTTAATAATAATAAAGGTATGGAACCAGGAACCAGGCTAATTCCTGTTTCAGGAAGATTGAGGAAAGACGAAAAAAAGTTCTTCTTTGTCTTTGAGAACACCTTCTGCAAGGACTACATCCCGAATGTGTTCTTTACGCCTCCTACCAGAGTGTAATTATTCGCACTGTGACAGACTGTTTTTCATGTAACAGACATTGTGACTGATTGTGTTCATGCAAGACTGATTGTGTTCATGCAAGACTGATTGTGTTCATGCAAGATGGATTGTGTTCATGCAAGATACATTGTCATAACTTCTCCCATATGTTTAACAAACTGAGCTGTTGTTGGGTCAGTCTATGGAGCTGATATTTTATTTTCAAGAAGCCCAGGTGTAAAAATGGACATGTGATCGTATTCTCTTATTGTACACTGAATCTAAAGTAGACAGAGTGGTAAAGCCAGAAGAGAAATCACACTGTAACCAACCCGGCAACACATCTGTGATCTCCACAAAGCGTCACATATGTCGGCAAGACATCAATCAGCTCTGATGGATGAAGCAGATGATACAAAACTCTCCCAAACCCGAAACTTCAGTGGGAAAAAAAAAAAGTGTTCGAACGATCTGCACGTATGACGCATAATCAAACCAAGGGTGATGGGATTTTACGTGTGTGCAAGATGTTATGCGTGCATTTACACACGAAACCTCGGTTTATGGTCTCGTTCGAAGGACTGGATAGGAAATGGAGTCAGAACCCATGCTTACTCCGAGGGAAAAATCCCCCTGTACCGAAACGGCTTGGCGGAGATTCGAACCCGCAACCCCAGGATCACCAAGATCACGTGTCCAGAGCTCTACCACTGAGTTATTCCAGCCCCCCCAGAAGAGATGGAAAACAAAGATCAACACTCCACTCCTTGAGGAAGTATCCAGGCAACCACAGCAAACACGGAAGTGGGAACCAGGATAATTCTTGTTTCAAGATGATCAAGAAAAGAACGATAAATTCTACCTGGTCTTTAAGAACGGTTTCTGCAATGAGACAAGGTTAGAGACGAGTGGACTTCTTGATTTAGTTCTCTGTGTCACAGTTAGTATGGCTTAGCGAGGACAGATGCGTGCAGCTCAACTGCTATTAATGACACTCGCTAGCTGCCAAGACCTACCAACAGATTGGGGCCCCTAAACCCCAGCCGTTCTTCAACTCAGCATGATAGGTATATTAAACAAGAGACAAGGGGAGAGAATATCATAGAAGGAATATCGGCGGAACCATGATACCCATGGAATTTGAGAACCACAAAGATTCAGGTTTCAGGATGACTAAGAAAGAAACAGCAAGTTCTTCTGTGCCTTTGAGAACGCCTTCTGCAAGGACTAGGTCCCAGACACGCTCTTATTTGACTGGGTAAGGTAATGTTCCTTAAAGCCCAGCCGACCACAAAGGGCCATATCAGGACTATCACCACGTCCAAGTCAACTCACGAGTCATGAAAAAAAATATATATATCACACAACCCTTTAAAATACACCTAAAAACACACGTGAACCTTCGTTAAAAATCTTTCTTCTGTAAAATCTTAGATCAGATGGAAAATGCTGATCCGCCTCAGACATTCAAAGATCACATCAGGTGGGACATCTGTGAATGAGGCTTTCATGGAATCTGCTGTAAAATGTTTGTGTCTCACATCATGCAAATCCCAGCACTCGGATATGGTTCACTGTGAGTGCTACAAGACATGGGATGCACTACGGAGTTTCTTTACCTTTTAATCGCGCGCGCGCGCGTGTGTGTGCGCATGTGTGTGGATGGGTGGGGGATTGTGTGTGCGTGTGTGTGTGTGTGTGTGTGTGTGTGTGTGTGTGTGTGTGTGTGCACGCGCGCGCGTGCTTCCGTGTGTGTGTGTTTGTGTGTGTGTGTGTGTGTGTGTGTGTGTGTGTGTGTGTGTGTGTGTGTGTATGTCTCAGCGTGTGTGTGTGTGTGCGTATCAAAGGTTGGGTTTGTTTGTCAAGATGAAATACGAAAAAAAAAAGTCAACAGATGGATGAATCATCGAGTTCTATGGTAGAGGAAACTGTCAAGAACATGTCTGTTGACACTACGAGCATGTCTAAGGAACAGGGGCAGAAACTTCCGCATTCCAGCATCTCCGCCGCAGCCAAAGATGAGAGACCAGGTTAGAGACGAGTGGACCCTGTTGATTAAAGTCTCTCTGTCGCAGTTAGTATAGCTTAGAGAGAGGACAGGTGCGTGCAGCCATTCATGATACCAGCTAGCTGCCGAGATCTACCAACAGATTAGGGCCCCCAAACCCCACCGTTCTTCAACTCAGCATAATAGGTATATTAAACAAGAGACAAGGGGGAGACAAAATCATAAAAGGAATGTCGGCGGAACCATGATACCCATGGAATTTGGGAACCACAAAGATTCAGGTTTCAGGATGACTAAGGAAGAAACAGCAAGCTCTTCTGTGCCTTTGAGAACGCCTTCTGCAAGGACTAGGTCCCAGACACGTTTCTTATTGATAAGGTAAGGGTGGGGTAATGTTGCTTATAGCCCAGCCGACCACAAAGGGCCATATCAGGACTATCGCCACGTTCAAGTCAACTCACAAATCATGACAAAATATATAGTCACACAACCCTTAAAAAAATACACCTCCTAAAAACACACGTGAACCTTCGTTAAAAATCTTTCTTCTGTAAAATCTTAGATGGAAAATGCTAATCCGCCTCAGAAATTCAAAGATCACATCATATGGGACATCTGTGAATGAGGCTTTCATGGAGTTTGCTGTAAAATGTTTGTGTCTCACATCATGCAAGTCCCAACACTCGGATATGGTTCACTATGAGTGGTACATGATGGGATGCACCACGGAATTCCTTCACCTTTCAATCGCGCGCACGCGCGCGTGTGTGTTTGTGGATGGGTGGGGGGGTTGTGTGTGTGTGTGTGTGCGCGCGCGCGCGCGCGTGCACGTCTGTCCGTGTGTGTGTGTCTCGGCGCGAGCGCGCGCGTGTGTATATATATATATATATATATATCACAAATAAAAATAAATATAGCCAGTAAATATGTGTGTGTGTGTGTGTGTGTGTGTGTGTGTGTGTGTGTATCAAAGGTTTGTATGTTTGTTTGTCAAGATGAAATACGCAACAACAAAAAATCAAGAGATGGATGAATCATCGAGTTCTATGGTAGAGGAATCTGTCAAAAACATGTCTGTTGACACTACGAGCATGTCTAAGGAACAGGGGCAGAAACTTCCGCATTCCAACATCTCCGCCGCAGCCAAAGAAAGAGACAAGGTTAGAGACGAGTGGACCCTGTTGATTAAAGTCTCTCTGTCGCAGTTAGTATAGCTTAGAGAGGACAGGTGCGTGCAGCCTTTCATGATACCAGCTAGCTGCCGAGATCTACCAACCGATTGGGGCCCCCAAACCCCAGCCGCTCTTCAACTCAGCATGATAGCATGTCACAGGACGAGGGGAGAGAATGTCATAGAAGGAATATCGGCGGAACCATGGTACCCATGCAATTTGGGAGCCGCATAGATTCAGGATGACTGAGGAAGAAACAGCAAGTTCTTCTGTGCCTTTGAGAACGCCTTCTGCAAGGACTAGGTGCTAGACACCTTTTTATTTGGTAAGGTAAGTAATGTTGCTTATAGCCCAGCCGACCGCAAAGGGCCCTATCAGGCTGTCACCGCGTTCAAGTCAACTCACAAGTCATCAAGAAACACACACACATATATATATATATATATATATAACAAAGCTTGCTCCTATGTCTTAGAATGAAGAAATAGGAGGAGAGAAACATACATATCTGCATTGGTAGATAGTTCTGCCTAACAATATGTGCTTGAGTGGGTGAATGGGGAATAATAAATGCTTCTCAATATGCACCTTCAGCAAGCTTATAGTTTCAAAGGTGGAAACAATCTCCAACGAGAAAAAAATCAGTAACATAACTTCGGTTCAGATACCTCCATTTTGAAATCTGATTGAATTTTGAAATTCTCCACAATGATAATTTGACTCCCCTGCCTTTTCGGTTTTAGAAAGAATGCTATCCCAGAAAAGGCTGGTGTGCAACACCGTAGTATGTTTGTTGAGTTTTCAAAAAACCCAACCAAAGATGCCCACCCTAAAAAGCAAAGAAAATCATGAAAGAGCAAAACAAGCCACATTTTCTTGTGAAAAGTAGAAAAATAAAAAGATAATCTCTAAAGACACAAGTGCTGAGGGCCAGTTCTTGGAATGAATCCGCAAGGGACTAAATTACAATAAACTAATAAATTCCAAGGATAAGTACCGAGCACCATTCCAGCAACTTAACAGAGCAGCTTGGTGTTGCAATGACTGCAAGAAATATTCCATTCCAAACAAAGCTTGCTCTTATTTCTTCAATCTAAGACATAAGAGCAAGCTTTGTTTATAATGAATATTTCTAGCAGTCTTTGCAACACCAAGCTGCTCTGTAAGTTGCTGGAATGGTGCTCGATACTTATCCTTGGAATTTATTAGTTTATTGTATATATATATACATATATATATATTTATGTAACTGGCCATATATATATATATATATATATATGTAACTGGCCATTTGAAAAAAAAATACTTCTTCACAGTCTTCAGTGGCATGTTTTGTAGTAAGTTTTAGAAGATCTGCTCTTATGTCTTAGACTGAAGAAATAAATAATAAGAGCAAGCTTTGTTTAGAATTGAATATTTCTTGCAGTCATTGCAACACCAAGCTGCTCTGTAAGTTGCTGGAATGGTGCTCGGTACTTATCCTTGGAATTATTAGGAATTCAGTAGTATATATATATATATATATATATATATATATATATATATATATATATATATATATATATATATATATATATATATGTATATATATATATATTCAAACCTTTAAAATACTCCTTCTAAAAGCACACGGGAACCTTCGTTAAAAATCTTTCGTCTGTAAAATCTTACATCAGATGAAAAATGTTAATCTCTTTCAGAAATTGGAAGGTCACAAAAGAAGAGGATGGAGGCCCCGCTAAAGAAAAAAAAAAATCGAGGAGGAAGCTCCACATCTAAAATTTTTTTTAAAATACACGTAGGAGTGAGAACAGTGGCCTGATGTCACTGGCACTTTGAAAAAAAAAATTACTTCTTCACAGTCTTCAGCGGCATATTTTTCAGTAAGTTTTAGAAGAGACCTGCAAACGTTTATATTATTCGTTGATAACATTGTCGTTCTCTTGCCAAAGGTCTTATCACAATACCTACAGGTGTAATGTCGGGTTCCGTTCTCGTTTATACCTCAGTAACTAACAGTGGCCGTGTATCATTCAATTCACTGTTAATTACAATAGTAACTACATGACTGAATGGGTGATTCAGTTCACTATCGTTACCACTAGAACTACACGATGGAAAATTATTGGTTCCACTTCACCGTCATTACTACAAGGACATGATGGAAGGCCTGATTCAGTCCTGTTATCGTTACAAGTACAGTATGATTGAGAGTCTGATTCCATTACAAGAACAGTATGATTGAATGTCCAATTCCATTACAAGAACAGTATGACTGAATGCCTAATCCCATTACAAGAACAGTATGATTGAATGTCTAATTCCATTGCAAGAACAGTGTGATTGAACGTCTAACTCCATTACAAGAACAATATGATTGAATGTCTAACTCCAGTACAAGAGCAGCATGATTGAACGTCTGACTCCGTTACAAGAACAGTATGATTGAATGCCTAACTCCAATGCAAGAACAGTATGATTAAGCGTCGAATTCCTTACAAGAACAGTATGATTGAATGCCTAATTCCATCACAAGAACAGTATGATTGAACGTCTAACTCCAAATCTTAAATAAATGTTAGCGAACCGCCCAGGGAAACGTGGACAAACGAGTCACAAGACAAAACACAACGCGTTTCGACCTCTTAGGTCTTCTTCAGGTAAGACACAAATGAACAGAACAACGAAAATTCACTTAGCTTTGATCGCTTCAGAGTTCAGCGCAAGGAAGAAGACGTTGAATGCCTAACTCCAATACAAGAACAGTATGATTAAACGTCTAATTCCTTACAAGAACAGTATGATTGAGCGTCTAACTCTATTACAAGAACAGTATGATTGAGCGTCTAATTCCATTACAAGAACAGTATGATTGAATGCCTAATACATATAGAAGATTTGTTTAGATTTCCGCCTGCAGTCGTCTCACTTTGCAACTAGGTCTAACTCCAATACAAGAAGAATATGATTGAATGTCTGACTCCAATACGAGAACAGTATGATTGAACGTCTAACTCCATTACAAGAACAGTATGATTGAACGTCTAACTCCGTTACAAGAACAGTATGATTGAATGCCTAACTCCAATACAAGAACGGTATGATTGAACGTCTAACTCCATTACAAAAACAGTATGATTGAATGTCTAACTCCAATACAAGAACAGTATGATTGAACGTCTAACTCCGTTACAAGAACAGTATGATTGAATGCCTAACTCCAATACAAGAACAGTATAATTGAACGCCTAACTCCGTTACAAGAACAGTATGATTGAACGTCTAACTCCAATACAAGAACAGTATGATTGAACGCCTAACTCCGTTACAAGAACAGTATGATTGAACGTCTAATTCCGTTCACTCTTATGCTACAATCACTACATGCTGCAATGCCCGAAACATTCCGATGCCGGTACCAGCATAGCTGCATTGCCGCATTACCTCTCTTTCAGCCAATGCCCGATGCTTATCTCGACATCACGGTCTCACCTGCACCAGTTGTGGCGGAGAACAGGGATCCTTCCTGCAACTCCAGATTACCTTGACTCACCTCTAACCTTCTTACAATACTACGCACAAAAAGAAACGCATTTTTCTTTTCGGTCATTTCATGTGCCATTAGCATTCAAAATATTACAACCACAGAAGAAGTAAGACATTAATATACTGTTGTGTCTGTTCATTATAATGTCTGACTATTCACTGTGAACAGAGTTCCCTCCCCCTAGCTCCTCCCATGCTTCCCAGTCCCCGCTCAAAGTCAGTACCGGGTATGACCCCCATTTGCCCGAATCACAGCCTGGCGCCTGCGTGGCATGGAGGCAATCAGGTGCTGGATCGTCTGCTTGGGATGGCGTTCCACTCTTCCTGCAGCGCTGCAAACAGGCCATCAGGTGTTGCAGGGGCATTAACTCTTGCTCTGAGGCGTCTGTCCAGTTCGTCCCACAAATGTTCTATCGGGTTGAGATCTGGACTTAGTGATGGTCAAGGCAGGGTGCGGATATTGTGGATGTTGAGGAAGGCCATGGTAATGCGGGCTGTGTGAGGCCTGGCATTGTCCTGCTGGAACACGGCTCCTAGAGCGGCTACCACGGGCAAGGACATGCGCACGCAAAATGTCCTGCACGTACTGTGCTGCCGTGAGGTTGCCTTGGACGCGAACCAGCTGGCTCCTGCCTGTGTTGCTGATAGCTCCCCACACAGTGATTTCCACCACCACCATGCGGAGGTGCCTCATCCACACATTGAGGAGCGTACCGCTCACCAAGCCTCCGGTAGACCCGTCTCCTTCCGTCGTGGCGTTGCAGCAGAAATCTGGATTCGTCACTGAACCAGACATGTCGCCGGTGGTTCCTCAGAGTCCAGGGTTGGTGTTGGTTTGCCCACAGGAGCCTGGCCTGGCAATGGCGTCTTGTCAGCACGTTCCCTTGATGGGGTCGATAGGCCCGCAGTCCAGCTGCATGGAGACGGTTTCGCACTGTCTGTCTGCTGATCCTCTGGTTGTCAGGAAGTGCCTGGACAGTTGATTGGGCTGCCAAGAACCGATTACGTAGATGCCGAAGGTGTATGAAGAGCTATCTTGTGCTGGTGTAGTCACCCGTGGTCGGCCTGACCTAGGACCATCAGCTGTGGAGCCTGTTTGCCTGTAACGAGTCCAGAGCCTACTGATGGTGCCTTGGGACACGTTCAGGACTCGGGCAACGTCGACTTGCCTCTGACCTGCCTGCAGACGGCCCAGTGCGTTTCCCCTTGCAAGTGCGCTCAGGCGTGGCATGCTTTCTCCTTCTTCGTAACCTTTAATTTTTCACTAAAATGAACTGGATTTTATAGTGAATCTTGCCAGGGTTGGAAGCAATTTACTCACCACAAACGTGGTCATTTATAGTTACTGCACAGATTCCATGGGGTACACGCTTCAAACTGCATTATCATTCTTGGAAGACACGTGGGTCATGCAGACAGCCAGGATTGGGTTTATCCTTTCAGTTTGAGTTCAACATAACTGTTTTCTGCTATACGGGGCATGTTTCTGTCAAATTTTCCTTAATATTTTCAGCGAAAAAAATATGCGTTTCTTTTTGTGCACAATATAGCATGCACATACAAATCAAATGTTCAGATGTTCTTATTTCTGGAGGAAATTATACAAGTCTTTCAAAGGGTATAAGCTTTCAGAGAGAGAGAGAGAGAGAGAGAGAGAGAGAGAGAGAGAGAGAGAGAGAGAGAGAGAGAGAGAGAGAGAGAACAGTTTCAGTAGAAGAAGTATGCAGCGAGATGGGTCGGCGTGAGAGCAAGTGGTAACCCTCCCAGACTGCTGTTTCAGTGAAACTGGAGGGCCTGTCAATCTCCACATTCGGCCTCCATCTCCAAGCCGAATTCCTGGAAAGTCAGTCTGGTACGTCCAGCTTCAGATTAACTCCCCTGGAGTACGTGCTGTCCCCCCCCCCCCCCCCCCCACCCCCCCCTGGTGATTGGTCCGCCCCTGACCTGGAGCTTCTGCTGGGGAATTACTCGTGAAGAGGGCCAAAAGAATCTCGCCCATTTTTTTTTAATCTTTGCCGTGCTTCCTGGGTCTTCCATGACCCAGTGACTCAATAAAATCATCATATCTTATGAACGGATAGAGCTATGGTCACCAAATCTTAGGAATTTGGTCAACGATCTTATTAGCCGTTGGTCAAAGAAATTTCATGTATGGGCACAATCAATTATTAGCGTAATTAGTCGCGGTTCCCCCCAGTACTTTTGTATTCTTTGTTACCACTATCACACAAGTAATTTTGGGTTTTTTCGTGTTTTTACACAGTCACACAAGTATTTTTGTGTTCTTACGTGTGGTTTACACTATCCCACAAGTACTTTTGTGTTCTGATTTGGTTGGGGGTGGTTTGGGATGTTGCTGAGAAGCATTTGGGGATGTTAGGGATTTATTTGATTAAGTGTGGGATGTTATCAAAATTAACACGGTAACTAACTACTGGCTGAGATTTCTATGCACCGTGCACATATATATATATCTAATTCAGCCAACATATAACGACATATACATTCCGATATATGATAGCCCAGAATAGGCAACACAGTAACTATACATTGCTGCAGGTGCTGCTGCTGCTGCTGCTGAAGAAGAAGAAGAAGAAGGAACAAGTAAGTAGGTAATGTTGCTTATAGCCCAGTCAGCCGGAAAGGACCATATCAGGGCTGTCACCACGTTGAAGTCAGCCGAAAGCAAATCGACAGCAGCAGCAGCAGCACCAGAAGCAGGAGAGGAGAAGGAGGGAGGAGGAGGAGGAGGAGAAACAAAGACAGGGAGAGTATATCATTCACTCGAACAGAAATCTGAGGCTGAAAGTCAAGTAGTATGAAGGGGATAGAATAGCTTTAGACGTTAGAGAAAGTTTTTCACACACGTTCACAAACATACCAGACAGAGGGTAGAACTAGGCAGAATATGCAACAACATTCTTTCCGTAAGCAGGCATGAGAATTCACACATGTATTTATTTTGATAACTAATTTAAAAGACGTTCCAAAGAATCACAATGTTCAACTTAGACCTTCCCTACAAAAAGCAAACACACAGAAAAGAAGTCACGTACCTTATCTCATGATCACTGTGGCCAGGCCTGAAGGCCGAGAGGCCTAGCAACACCCTGCCCGAATCAGAAGATGCCAGGGAGCAGAGAGGGCCCGCATGTCCCAGTATCCGGGTGTAATATACCACGTGACTGGATTTTTGCTTTTTAAAACCTACTGGTCGATGGAATAATAAGTTTTGATGTTTCTGACTTTTGGAGCTGGAGGAGGAGAAACACCGGACCTATCCGCCATGGGACACGTTGATTGTGTTTACATGTGTTATAGAAGAACTGTTGGCTGACCAGTGTCGTTTACCTAGGGGGGGGGGGGGGGGGGGGGGGGGGGGGGGAGGGGGGGGGGGGGGGGGGGGGGGGGAGGGGGGGGGGGGGGGGGGGAGGTATGGAAGGTTGGAGGTGTTTCCACCTGTTGAACTGGGGGGACATGTTGTTTCGCCGATTGGGGGATAGTTGAGAGTGGTTGCAGGCCTGTAACTATCAGGACGCTTTAAGTCCCACGTTTTGTCCATGGGAAGCAGCAGCGCCTAGACCATTATTCTTCGCTTTACAGTCCCGTGGTTCAGAATCGATGACCGTTATTGTGTGTGTCCCGTGTTCTGACGTGTGTGTGTGTGTGTGTGTTCTTTTCCCGATATTGATGACTCCTTGCGCGACAGGGGAGATTCGTTTAACGAAACTCACTGTAAGCTGCTGGTTTTTGACGTCAACATCGTTACGTATTGTGGCAAGTGATTGAGAGAGTCAGAGGACGATATAATAAAAGCACACACAGTGATTTGACACGTAAGCCTAAACTACCCATCCTACAGATTCAAGATTTCACTACTGCATTTTTTTTTTTTTTTATATATATATAATAATAATAAGGTGCTGCGATTTAGAAATTACAAGTGCGGCGTCAATAACGTATGTATCATAAAAAAAAAAAAAAAAGTCTGGCGTATATATAGAGAGATTTATCGAGATTTAGATCTTTGTCTTTTTTTTTTTAAATAAGTTGTGTCAATATTGGACAATCTGATGAAAGGTGGGGCGATAGAAATGCGTTCTTTACAGATACGTCTACCATCACACGAGAAATTTTGTTTTCCGAGTGTTTAACCTCAGATCAATAATCATTTCATCCAGCCAGTCTTGGACACATGGGCAATGTATCACACTTTCCGTGGGTTCTTCACAGGCAGACCACAGCTGCGATTCAAAGTCGTGTGCAAGAGGGACCTAAAAGCCTTGAACACCGACCAGAACAACTGGAAGCAATAGCCCTCGAACGGGCAGCCTGGAGACAGACTGTGCAGAAAGGTTTCTCCAAGTTCGAAGAGACACTCGCTCAGCAGCACGGGGAAAAGAGATGAGAAGAAAGGCTGCAGCCCAGGCAGACAGACCAGCGTCAGACTTCATCTGTGCCCTCTGCGACAGGGACTGTCATTCCCGCGTCGGACTGGCCAGCCACACCCGTCGCTGTAGCAGAATAGACACCTAAAGCGCAACTCCATAGTCTCCCGGGACTGAAGGATGCCTACTGCAGTTTCTCAATGATGGAAGTATAGCTGGAGGTGGTTTAAGTAGAGTTACGTCCCTTCGCCTTGTGTGCTCGAGGGAACTGCTCTGTTACCAATTTTGTGACTGTGAGAGACTGAGAGTGCTGCTCTGTGACTGTATAACATTATTGTTTTCGTCATGACACGCCCGTCATTTTGGTCACTTTTTTTCGCTTTTTTTGACTATGGACAACGGATTTATGGCCCGGTTCTTATACCTGACATTTTTGTTTTTCTTCAACGAATTGTTGAGCGAGCGGCCATTCAGCTTGCAGTCGGCACGTGCTGACCATGCTATGCAGCCAGGTGTTTCAGTGTCATCGCTGCCCGCTCGGGTTACATACAGCAGAGACCAGCTCCTGTCATTGAGGAAAGTGCACACTGAACTTGCCTCAACAGTGTGTGACACACTTAGGTGTTTCAGTCTACACAGTCGGTTTCCGTGTTCTTCGAGAAAGAAGAAACGTCGACCGTTTCGTGGGGGGGGCGTCGGAGATTCCAGAGAGGTAGGCCAATTGCAGTTATCATCTCCAGTCGTGATCGAACCTACCCTTGTCTCTTTCCTGATCACCCCTGACCCTCAACACGTAAACAACACGCCAAGCCTACTGTGAGCTTGAACAATCTGATCTCCATTCCGCTCACACCCTCTTCTCCTGACCGCACGCCGAATGGACTCAACACTGCATCTTTTAATGCACAGTCTGTCGGTCTCACATGCAAAGAAAAGAGAGAACTGAAATTAACACTTTCATTGTTGACAATGACCTCGATATGTTTTTTGTTGTGGAGACGTGGCTTAGACCACGTGGTGACGAGGCACTCTGTGCCGATCTCACACCCAGCGGTTACTCCATCAAGTCCCTCCCCGTACCTACGGCAAGCGTGGTGGTGGTATCGCTGTCATCTATAGAGACAAACTTGTTCCCCATCTTACTTTCATAGAGACAATTTACTTTCGATCATGCCGCTTTTGAACTGCTACAAGTGTCACTGACATCACAGCATAGTGTTCTGCACTTTATGTGTGTGTATCGCCCTGGCCACGTCTGCCAACAAGTATAAGTGACAGATGCGGTGTTTTTTGACCAGCTTCCAGAGTTTCTCGATCACTGTAACACCCTCCATGGTCACTTGTGTTTATTGGGTGACTTCAACTTTCGTGTGAATGACCTTCGTGACAGAAGTGCAACCAGGTTTTTAGAGTTCCTGTCGATGTATGATTTAAGTCAGACTGTGTCTGGCCCGACTCACAAAGGGGGTCACACTCTAGATCTGGTGATTGTGCAGCCTTCTGATGGAGTTCACCGATCATCCGAGGCCACATGCGCCTTGGAGTCTGACCACTTTAGTGTGGTATCTGCCTTCGACATCGATCTCCCTCCCCCTGCCCCGGTGTTCCGCAACGTCCGCAACATCCGTGCCATTGACAGAGCAGCGCTGAGAGACGATCTGCAGGTGGAGCTGGGCAGCATTGAGAACTGCACCGCTGACCAGTACAACACTGCCCTCCGGGTCGTTCTGGACAAGCATGCCCCTGTGTCTCGACGCAGGATGATGGAGAGGAAGGTGCCGTCCCCGTGGTTTGGTGTTCTCGGCGATGAACTGCTTCAGGCAAAACACGAGCGGAGATGTGCAGAGCAGCAGTGGAGACTGACAGGACTCATCGTTCACAAACAGATCTATCAGAAAGCCAAGAATTTTGTGACTTTCCTTGTTCACAAAGCCAAGACGTTATTCTACAACACCAGTATTTCGGAGGCAAAGTCTAGCAAAGAACTGTATCACATCACCAACACTCTGTGTGCCAGGACTAAAAGTAATCAGCTTCCCACCATCTATCCATTGTCTGCATTGCCAAACATGTTTTCAGACTTCTTTTGTTCCAAGGTTGAGAAATTCGGAAAGATCTGGACGATCAAGTGACTGTGGAACACCCCCCCTTGGTAAACCGTTCAGTGGTGATCCACTTTGTACATTCAGCCCTGTCACTAATGAAGAGGTTTTGGTAATTTTGAAAAAAAAAAATCAGCTCCCAAAACTTGTGATCTTGACCCACTCCCCACGCCCCTGCTCTATGAATGCTTGGACACTGTTTTGCCTTTTTTGACAAAGATGATCAATGATTCTCTACTTTCTGGTGTTTTCCCTGATGCTCACAAGAGTGCGATTGTAACCCCTCTATTGAAGAAGCCAACACTGAACCCTAACGATCTGAAAAGTTTCCGTCCAGTTTCCAATCTGTCGTTTTTGTCAAAGATTATTGAGAAAAATTGTGTTGTCTCAGCTTTCCACTCATTTATTGTCCAACCAACTGTTCAGTATCCATCAGTCGGCCATATACCCGGTCATAGCACGGAAACTGCTCTGATGAAAGTTTGTAAATGATCTCCTGCTTTCTCTTGATGAAGGAAAGCTCTCTGTTTTGACATTGTTAGATCTCTCAGCCGCATTCGACACCATTGATCACAGCATTCTTCTCTCTCGTTTAGAAATGTGTGTTTTGGTTTCTGGCACAGCCCTTCACTGGTTTGAATCATACCTGTCCCAACCGCACTCAAACTGTATCTATTCAAAACTGCAAATCTAACCCATGGTTAATCGCCTATGGAGTGCCACAGGGTTCTGTCTTGGACCAGTTTTGTTTGTTTTGTATACACACCCTTGTCTGATATCATCTCATCTCACTCTGTTCTGTCTCACTCTTTTGCAGATGATACTCAGTTACAAAAGTCTGCCATGTCAACGAGCTGGTTCAGTCTATGCAAGCATGTATTTCAGGATGTTAAATCATGGATGACTTTAACAAACTCAAGTTAAACGATGAGAAAACTGAAGCTTTAGTAATGTCTTCATCAAGAACGTCACTGTCTGCTCCATTACCGGACTCGCTTGTTGTTGGTGATGCCACTGTTCCATTTTCAAAATCAGCAAGAATCTTGGCGTTGTTCTTGACTCACATCTGACAATGAATGCTCAGATCATGAACATAATTCGTACAGTTAACTTTGAACTCCGTCGTATCAGCTCAATTCGCCATTTCCTCTCGACTGAGTCAACAAAAACTCTCGTTTCGGCATTTGTGCTCTCCCGTCTGGATTATTGCAATGGTTTCCTTGTGAATTGCCCACAAGAACTTATACAACGAATTCAGAGTGTTTACAAAATACTGCAGCACGCCTGGTCTTGAGGGTTCCCCGTAGAGACCACACATCACCCCGCATCTCCACACTCTGCACTGGCTCCCCATAGAAGCACGCATTAGATACAAAATTGCATGCATGTGTTTTTCGTGCCATCAGTGGATCTGGCCCTGTCTATCTTTCTCACCTGGTTAGCATATACACACCGGCCAAGAACACTCCCGCTCATCATCCGACACTCTCACCCTCTGCAAGCCACGCGTTTCAACAAAAACCTATGGTGAACGTTCCTTCTTTTTTGCAGCTGCTTCTGTTTGGAACTCTCTCCCACTTTCGATCCGCTCTGCCAAAACTGACTCTGCTTTCTGCTCTGCACTCAAAACCCATCTGTTCAAGGAATTTTCTTTAT
>JADBJO010002482.1:180966-200966 GCA_016801955.1 Conus betulinus
CAGCGCTCCTGCGACTTTCGTCCTGCTCCTTCTTTGAGCCGGCCTCATACGGCACAGGACCATCGCCACCCGAGCATAAAGAAGGCCACCCTGGTGGTCCTGAAGACAGGCGTCTTGAGGGAGAATGAGACAAAGAAAACCGACGCCCACCGTTGGCCGACGAACATCAGAAAGTGAACCGGAGTTCACACGGAACTAGAACTGACAGAGCGACAGACGGCAGCCCCCATCCGGAACCAAACAACACTGCTACCAACGGGCAAAAACTGCCACAACAAAATGCAGACCTCAGACTGCAAGTTTAACGTTGTCCGTACTGCCACAACAAAATGCAGACCTCAGACTGCAAGTTTACCTTGTCCGTAAGGCCCCCGGCCATGTGACGTGAATCTTACTCTTAACTGACTGACTGACTGACTTGTCTAGTCGCACAGCTTCAATACCAATGTCACACCGCAGCAGCATCCGACGGCGGAAGCTCTACCGCTAACTCGCCTTCAAACATGAATTCTCTCCCTTTTGTTGTTTTCTTTCCAACAAGAATCGAAGTGAATTTGATTAGAAAGCATCTCCATGTTCTACATGTATGCCCCCCCCCCCCCCCCACCCCCCACCCCCCCCCCCCCCCCCACACACACACACACACACATTGTTCACGCATTTATTGTTTAAACAACTCCAGCCTTAATATTTGACAGAAAGAAGCCACCTTTCGAAGGCCGTCATTTAATAGGGGTCTCCTATTCCACCCAACCTGCCATTGATTGTGTTTCTGGCACGGTAGTATATGTAGCGTGTTACTACTCCGGCAGTCAACGAGAGGCAGTGCTGAAGATAGCATACTCGGCTTGACTCATGCTACAGACACCAGCAAGGGATTCATTCCTATCTTGTAAAATTGCAGTCCACGCAGAACTAGATCCAGAGCTGATCCCGAGGGCACAGCAGTTCGGCTAAATTACCTCCCTTATGTATCCCCTGGTAGCGCCCTCTTTGACGACAGACCACATAATTATTATGGACATTACATGGAGCCTGCTGGGAGGGTGTTGAAAGTCTCTGAGCGTGTCATCTTAAATACGTTGAATGTAATTTTCACGAGGGGAAGACATGAGATCGAGACCAAACTCTCACTGGTGATGTCTGCCATAACTACACTCTGCGTTATCTAAAGAACCGGTCTATTTGCTTCCCAAACGATGAACACACACACACACACACACACACACACACACAAATTACTATCCTCTGGTGATGTCCTTCCTTCTCTATGGGTGTGCGACCTGGTCAGTGACAGAAGATCTTCAGTGGAAAAAACCCAGGCGTTTGAGAATTGAAACAAAAAGCTTCAGACAGATCCACTGCATCTCCTTCCAGGAACCCAGGTCGAATGATTATATGCCAGACAGCAAGTCATTACATACACTGGCAATCCAGAACTTCTGCTCGCAGTGATCGTAGGTCGTAAGCTTGCCTGTACCTCTCCGTATCTTCTTGTCCAAGACCAATCTACAGGGTGCAGTGGAGGCTGGACTTATACCTCTCTCAACGATTCTGTTCAAGACCGTTCTACAGGATACAGTGGAGGATGGACACATATCTTAACATGTCTCCCTGTCCAAGACCATTCTACAGGGTGCAGTGGAGGCTGGACTTGTACCTCTCAACGATTCCCTGTTCAAGACCATTCTACAGGATACAGTGAAGGATGGACACGTATCTCAACATGACTCCCTGTCCAAGACCATTCTACAGGGTGCAGTGGAGGGTGGACATGTTTCTCTCGCAATGACGCCCTGTCCAAGATCAATTGTACGGCACCGTTCAACAAACGATGGACATGTATCTCACCTTGACTCCCTATCGAAGATTATTCTGCGGCCTACAGTGGACTGTGACCATGCATCTCTCTATGGGCTCCCTGTCCAAGCCCTTTCTACACACGGCAAATTGGCGGTGGACATGTATCTCATCATGATTACCTATCCAAGGCTTTTCTACAGGGTAAATTGGAGGAGGACAAAGATCTCATCATGACACTCTATCCAAGACCTTTCTTCAGGGCACAGTGGTGGATGCGTGTGCCTCTCAGCATGACTCCTTGTCCTCGATTATTCCACAGGGGTGACGTTGAACAGCCGTATTTCTCAATGACTCCCTGTCCAAGATTATTCACAGCGTAAAGTGGATGGTGTGCATGTTTCTCACCACGACTCCCAGTCCAGGACAAGTCTACAGGGTAGAGTGGCGGGTGGACAGGTATCTCCCCACGACTCCAAATCCAGGACCAGTCTACAGGGTAAAGTGGAGGGTGGACAGGTATCTCACCAAGACATCCAATCCAGGACCAGTCTACAGGGTAGAGTGGAGGGTGGACAGGTATCTCCCCACGACTCCAAATCCAGGACCAGTCTACAGGGTAAAGTGGAGAGTGGACAGGTATCTCCCCACGACTCCAAATCCAGGACCAGTCTACAGGGTAAAGTGGAGAGTGGACAGGTATCTCCCCACGACTCCAAATCCAGGACCAGTCTACAGGGTAAAGTGGAGGGTGGACAGGTATCTCACCAAGACATCCAATCCAGGACCAGTCTACAGGGTAAAGTGGAGGGTGGACAGGTATCTCCCCACGACTCCCAATCCAGGACCAGTCTACAGGTAAAGTGGAGGGTGGACAGGTATCTCACCATGACATCCAATCCAGGACCAGTCTACAGGGTAAAGTGGAGGGTGGACAGGTATCTCACCATGACTCCCGATCCAGGACCAGTCTACACGGTAAAGCGGAGGGTGGACATGCAAGTCTCCATGACTCTAAGACTTTTCTACAGGTTTCCCTGGCCATGTTCATTCCACAGGATACAGTGAAGGGTGGACATGTAAGTCTTCATGACTCCCAGACCATGATCATTCTACAAATACAAGGTACAGTGGAGAGTGGATGTGTTTCTGACCATGACGCCCTGTCCAAGACCAGTCTACAGGGTACAGTGGAGGGTGGACATGTGTATATCACTGGATGACAATGACTCCCCGTCCAAGACCTTTCTTCTACACATGGTTAGGTGGAAGGTGGACAGGTATCTCACAATGACTCCCTACCCAAAACCATCCTCCAGAGTTCAAGCGAGGGGTGGACAACATCTCACCATGACTCCCAATCCAAGACCATTCCACAGAGTACAGTGGAGGGTGGACATGTATCTCTCCATGACTCTAAGGCCTTTCTATTAGGGAAGGTGAGGGGTGGACATATATCTCTCCATAACCTCTGTCCAAGGTCTTTCTATAGGGGAAAGTGGAGGGTGGACATGTATCTCTCCATGAACCTCTGTCCAAGGTCTTTCTACTTGGGAAAGCGGAGGGTGGACATGTATCTCTCCATGAACCTCTGTCCAAGGTCTTTCTACAGGGGAAGGTGAAGGGTGGACATGTATCTCTCCATGAACCTCTGTCCAAGGTCTTTCTACAGGGGAAGGTCAAGGGTGGACATGTATCTCTCCATGAACCTCTGTCCAAGGCCATTCTACGGCACAAAATGGACAATAGACAGGTACCTAACCACAATTCCCTAGCCATGATCATGTACAGGATACTATAGAGGGTGGACACCCTAGAGGCATCCTCAAGTTTTGGACTGGCATATAAATAACTGGACTAGCTACCTACACCTCTATATTTTGGTGCCCATGACCTTTCATTACATGACCTTTTGTTGCCCATGACCTTCTGTTACCCATGACCTTCTGTTGCCCAAGACCCTTCTGTTACCCATGACCTTTTTTCTTGCCCATGACCATTACCCATGACCTTTTGTTACCCATGACCCTTTTGTTGCCAATGACCTTTTCTTGCCCATGACCATTACCCATGACCTTTTCTTGCCCATGACCTTTTCTTGCCCATGACCGAGGACAGAGAGCATTGGAGAATCCTGAATGCCCTGGCGTCTGTGATGGGAGGACCCCTTTCCACCTACTCTCTGTGTCTGTGTGTGTGTGTGTGTGTGTGTGTGTGTGTGTGTGTGTGAGAGAGAGAGAGAGAGAGAGAGAGAGAGAGAGAGATGGTCAGCAAGCCATCTGATCTACTGACTAACCAGTTTCTGCATGACACACTTGGTTGTGCGGATCCTGGATTTTTGTGTGCGTTCATAGGAGTCTTCTTTTAGCAAAAAAAAAAAAGAAAAAGAAAAAAAAAGAAGCAAGCAAGCAGTCGATCTGATTACTTACACTGAAAGCCGGCAAAAAAAAAAGGAAGAAATAATGGCAACCAGCTAACAATCAATGTATTGGTGCATCTATACATATGCACAAAACAACTGTGGGTGATTTTTTTTTATTAGTCTAATTGATTGGGCTAAACCAAACAATAGTTCTTTACACTTAAACAAAAAAAATGATAAAATCATTATCATCATTGCATTCTTCCTCATCTACCATCATTGTCATCATCATCATCATCATCAATGTTGTCCTCATCACCACTAGCACAGTCATCATTATTATGACAGCGATTTTTATTCCACATAGACGTTAGTATTTTCCCTTGCCACTCTGCTAGACGTTCAGCAAAAAAAAGAGACTCCGTGTCCAAACCGTAAATGCATCAACAAAGCACAACGCCTGGAGCTAAGAAATTCATGAGCCATGTGTTTGCTGAAATGTGCTGTTATGCTGTTATCAAGATGAGGTCCAACTACAAAACGCTGCTAGTGTCCAGCGTGTGACCAAATCATCCCCAAGGCGTAATTCCTAATTTCAAAAATCCACATTTCTGGGTCAAAAGTTTAACAATCAACCAATAAAAAAAAAGCACACAAACAACAAAAAACCCCCCCCCCCCCCACGCATGTTGTTGTTGTTACATGGCTATGCCTTTATCCCACAGAAACCAACCCAGATTTTACACCAACAAACAAATCTGTAGCGATGCATTTATATGATCAAAATTTTTTTTAAAAACAGTTGTCATTCTAATGGTTGCTACAACAGATAAACAATCACATAACATTTTCCATAAATATCACATGCCATCAAAAATTTAGGCCTCACTCTACTGTTCGGACACAAAACAATGCGTGTCTGTTGCACAAGTATCACATTGTTCTGATAGGTAACGAATAACATGCGATGAACGAAATCTGAAAAGGAGTGTAATGCCATACTACAGAAGTGAGATCTTCCGTGAAAGAACAGACTGAAATCCAAGCTGTAAAAATCATCTGTTGCAAAATGTTCTGCAATGTAACAGAACACAATACAATATCAAACCCACTAGCAGCAAAACAGATCTTGACATGGACCACAGATAATATCCATAGATATTGCATCCAGAAATGACTATGCATCAGCTCTGCTGGAACGCACATGCGTGCACACACACACACACACACACACACAAACCCAAATTCTGATAGTTACCTAGGTACATCTAGTATTGCACATCAATCCGTAAGGGCACAATGCCATTTGCGCACATGCTAACATACAAACAAACATGCATATTTTACATTATAAACATGGCAAGCATGGCAATATGGATACATTTGATAATGTATACATAGATACAGACTACAAAGGTTACACACTGAGACTTCAAACATTACAGGAAAATTACAACCTGGGGTGGGATTCTTTCCAGAACAGGTGGGGGCCGCACTACCAGAAGGACTTTTCTTGTCATTACCGGAGGGCTTCTTTCCCTAACGGGAAGACTCTCTTTTCCACTACAACTGGGACTCTTTACTAAGAGATTTCTTTCTCAAAATAGAAGAAATTCTTTAGAGAATACAAGGGATTTTTTCTACCAACTGGAGGGATTCCCTACAGAAGAGGAAAGGTTCTCCCCCAGATATCCTTTCTTTTAAACAGGAGGGATAGTTTTTTTTTTTTTTTCTTGAAATAGACGAGATTCTTTCCAGGGCACAGGGGGGTTTTCTGAATTCCCTGCAGAACAGGAAAGACTCTTTCCCCGACACCTTTCTATTAAACAGGAGGGAAAGTTCCCAGGCCAAGAGACACTCTCTCCAGGACCTTTTTTTTTTCCAAAACAGTAAGGATTATTTTCAAAACAGCAGGGATTTTTTTCCCACTTACCGCAGGAGGTTCTTTCCAAAACCCAAGGGATGCTTCCATGTCCATTCTCCATGGGATTCTTCTAGAATAGGACAGATTCCTTCCAACACAATAATGCTTCTTTCCATAACCCCAAAATTTTGTCCACATCAGGAGGAAGTCTTTGAGAAAAAGGAAGCAACTTACAAAAATCGGAAGTTAATGGGTTAGTTCAGTGATAGATGGAATCTGACAAAGATTACAAAAGACTGCCAAGTCTAGATGGTGTTCAGCATGCACTGGACCATTGAAAAACCAAGCAAGTCGCAATGCAGTGCCTCCTCTGGTGGGTTACCTGATGTCATTCTAATACTGATAGCTTCCTGCTGACTTCTGGCGCTGAGACAGCAATGGGATGAGCCTGAATGCAGCTGTGCATGAGTGTGTCAGAATGAGTGTGTGTGTGGGGGCAATGCTATAGAGAAGGTAGAGATGATGAGACAGCAGGTGTGAATAGCTTGGGCCAGAATAGCTTGATTGGTAGAACGCCGCCGGACTCGTAATCTTAGTGATCCTGGGGTTGCAGGTTTGAATCTCCGCCGGGCTGTTTCGATACATGGGCACTTTTCCCTCGGAGTTAACATTGGTTATGACTCCATTTCCCATACAGTCCTTCGAATGATACTATAATCCGAAGATCCGTGTGTGAATGCACGCGCAACATCTTGCACACACTTAAAATCCCACCACCAACTTTTTGGAAGAGAAGGCCAGTTTGGCCGTTGGTATGGACGACACATTACACATTGCATGCACTCTGCGTGAAAACACTGAAAGAATGAAAGAGTTGTTAAACTGAATGAACAATACTGACTGAATGACATGGGAAACGACTGGATGAAGCGCCAGCAGGCAGCTCTTCAGTCGGCTCTACCCAGGTAGGCAGCCCGTTGTGTAAACGAGAATGTGGATTGTAAAGCACTTAGAGGTTGGTCTCTCTGGCGGGGATAGGCGCCATATAAGTACTCTCTGAAAAAAAAATACAACAGAAGGATAGATGGGCCTCTTCTCACATTCAAAGCCAGAACTGCGACCAGTCATTGACAACTTTAGGTCTGCTTTTGGTTTGGGCTTCTGGGAGTTAACAGATGGAGTGAGTAGATGAGAGGGTTTCTTTACAACATGCATTCTTTTCAAGACAGGACACTCTCTGCAAAAGACTGGAACGTTATGAAGTTCAGAAATTATTTCTGAAGGAAATAAAGCTTTTATTTACCTTTATTTTTCAAGGACTTGAGGTATCATTTTTTTCAAAAGATTATGTTTTAATGTTTTGTTGATAAATGGTGGTGGTGTTTTTTGGGTTTTTTTTTGAGGGGTAAGTAAATCAGCATCAAACAGTCTGTGAGTGTCTGTTTGTTTGTGTGTGTGTGTGTGTGTGTGTGTGTGTCTGCGTGTGCATGCATGCATGTGTGAGAGGTGTGTGTGTGTGTGTGTGTGTGTGTGTGTGTGTGTGTGTGTGTGTGTGTGTGTGTGTGTGTGTGTGTGTGTGTGTGTGTGTGTGTGTGTGTGTGTGTGTGTGTGTGTGTGCGCGCGCACGCGCGCATATGTGTATGTTTGAACATGTGAGCAGTCTTACAGTCACGGAAAACCTGCAATGCCTCATGGTGTGTATTTTCACAACAAGTAATCCAATACTATTTTCATCTCAATTTATATGAACTACTACATATATTGCAATCCAGACACATTCATAAAACTGTGCCCACAAAGTCAGTTTATCTTACATGTATACCATCAAAATATTGTGCTGCAAAAACAGCCCAAACCTCGACATAACCAGGGTATCTATGTACACCCAAGAAGCAGGCAACCCAACACCAACAATATCATGTCCCAATTGTTGGGTTTCTTTTTTTCAAATCCTATTCCCCACCTACAAACTCTCAAACGTTTCTTGGCTGCCGAGATTCATGTTCAGTGTTCCTTACACAGAACAAAGCGGAGATCCTGAAGACGAATAAATCTGTAAGCACAGTTCTTTTGGGCAGGGACTCACACAGCACCTGCAGTCTTTTTGCCTGGAGGGCAGATCTGAGACAGGATACTACCTTTCAGCGAACAAACTTCAAAGGGAAGCAACAACCTTAGTCTCACTGTTGCCAGAGAGACAGCCATGCAAGATTCCAGGCCAGAATGTGCCTGCCTGTATATGTACAATTACGATGAATTCACCACAGATCTCTAGCTGTAGCACAATGACCCTTAGATTCTTGTTTTCAACAAAAATGACACTGTTTTGAAAAAATCAGCATGCACACTAATTCGGACTTAACCTTGGTGTCTTAACAAATGACTGTCATTTCTTCTTTTATTTTTCAACAAACATCTCAAACTCTTCAATCATAGTTTTCATGTTAAAATAACAATTAAATGATTACAATTTGCCCAAGCGAACGCATTACTTTTTATTTACGTTTATGGCACATAATGTTATATGATACATTCACAACAGCACTATGAACATTTCTCAGGTCTGAAACTAATAATGGCAAGGCTGTACACTACGTTTCCTGTCACAGTTTACCTTGGTATCAACAAAACCGAAGAGATAAAATTATACAGAAGAAGAGATTTTGTTCTTTGTTACGCCAGCATTTACAAACATACGTACGCACGCACACACACCAGCACAACACAACGCTCAACACCGACCTGTTTACTGTAAAAAAAAAATTTTTTAAATGCTACTGGCATTATCTTCCGCACGTGTTTGCCTGGACATTTGAACTCTTGCGAGGACAGCCGCCAGGATGAATTTGACAGAACCAGTTACAAAATCAATCTTACAGAAGCTGCAAATGTTCTCCCTGACAATGGTTAGGTCTGATGCCTGTCTCAGAGGCACAATGTCAGAGATTCAATATTCCTTCTGTAATACACATTTCCAAATGTTGCCTAGGCGGCAGCCTGAATCACATGAGACTTCATACACAAGAGTTACACTCAAGTCATCACTCACTGGTCAAGGCCTCGCCTTGCCATACCAAGACAACAGTCACGGTTACTCTCCACAGGTTTTACTACCACTCAAGAACTTCCAATTCAGATTTTTTTCTTTCCCATGGCATTTCCAATCTTCACTATAGCCATCGTATATTTGCAAAAAGTGTAGAAACCCAAGGAGTAAACAAGTTCGTAATTTATCTATTTTTGTGGTATGGTCACTGTCTCTGATCACTGACTTAAAAAAAGCACACATCTTCACAACCAGCCCAACTCATTTTCAGTTCAATTAAGCTTATACCAGCATTCCTGTGGACAGCAGCATTAGTCATTTTAAGCCTGGGGGGGGGGGGGGGGGGGGGGGGGGGGGCAGGGGATCAGGAAGGAGGGGAGGCTTACAGAAGGAGACTTCCTCCCTGTGGCAATATGGCTATGGGTGAAAGTTGTCAACCGACGACTCAGCACCATCTCTTGAAAGGCAAAGAGTCCTTCATGCATGTATACAGAACATATGAATCTCCGACGATTTTTTTTGTTGTTGTTGTTGGTCCTCCCCCCTGTCTCCCATTCTATTCTTGCTGGTTGTTGTTGTTTTTTTTTTCAGAGTTAGTAAATATTAGATAAAATAGCAATTTTTTTTATTGAGATCTAAAAAAAAAAAAAAAAATTAAAAAATTGGAGATGATTGGCATTGTGTGTTGGCACTGCAGCCAGAGGACCTGAATCTGTGCAACGCCTGTCATGTCCATAGTCACTGAACCTAACGGCCACTGGACCACCAACATGTCAACAACAAGCCAGAGGGGATAGTGCTGAACACAGAGATTCTACCATATCTTACCACCAATGTGGAACACGATAATACTTCCACATGTGTAACACCGATGCAGAACACAGTGATACTACCTTGTAACAAGAATGCGGAACACAGCAATACTACCAAATGTTTGTGTAATGCCAGTGTGGAACACAAAGGTACATGTACGTCCAATGCAGAACACAGTGATACTACCTCGTAACAACAATGCGGAACACAGCAATACTACCCAATGTATGTGTAACGCCAGTGTGGAACACAAGAGCACTACCCAATGTGTATGGCCAATGCTGAACACAGAACCTCCTCTGTGTCACACCAGACTGACCGTCTCCTTTGCCCTCAAACATGGCTCCTGTTGTGGGCTGGGTGGTAAACAATATGATTTGGTCAAATTTTTCGCGGCATCTTGGAATGGTTTCAGACACACGTGCACATCTAATGCCAACACATAACAGTGATCCCATAATCCCACAACAACTGCCATCATATATAACTATCACAATCACATGCAGCTTCTAGCATCATATACAACCGTCACATACAACTACAACCGTTACGCACAGCTATCATTATCACATACAACCGTCACATACAACTACAACCGTTGCGTACAGCTATCACCATCACATACAACTATCATCACACTATTCCATTCAACAATCGCCATCACATATAACTATCATGATTGCATGCTGCTACTACAATCACATACAACCATCAAATACAACTATAGACAATACGTTTACAGCTTATCGCCATCGCATACAACTATCATCTTCAAAGACAACTATCGCCATCCTACACAACCATCATTCACATTTATCACCATCACACAAAACTACTGCACACAATGTCCACCCTCACGCGCAACTATCATCATCACATACAACATTAGCATACCATCACTATCGCATGAAACTACTGCATACAGCTACCGCCATCACGTACAACTATAGCACACAACCATCCCATCATATAAAACTACTGCATACAACCATCCCCATCATGTACAACTAAAGCATACAACTATCCCCATCACATACAACTATGCATGCAATTACCGCCGTCACATACAAGTTACACCAACACACACAGCCACAGCCATCCAAATACTATACAGCCATTGCCATCATCTCTCTCTCTCTCTTCTCCCTCCCTCTCTCTCTCTCTCTCTCAAACACACATGCGCGCGCGCACACACACACACACACACACACACACACACACACACACACACACACACACCCTCAGACACACACACACACATACAGCAATAGCAATCAGACAGCTATCATGATCAAACACACGACTCAGAAATGCTGTCAGCTACTAAACAGCTATTATGTTCAGAAACGCAACACCATCATGATAACAATATCGGATATACAGCTACCAATACTCAGATACACTGCTATTGCACCGACTCATGTCGCACTAGCCTGTCAAGATGCTACTTCACCGACCAATGCCACTGGTCGAAATAGTGCCAACAGCAGAACCCAACAACCTGATGCTCCCAATGACACAACACAACGATGATGACATCATGAACTCACTGGCGCTCTGTCACACCATCTCCCTCCCCCCCACTGCCCCCCAACATGGCACTTTTTCTTTTTTTTCCTTTCGATTTCTCATCTTCTTAGCACCTTCAGTCCCATCACTCTGACAATGCCCACACCCACCATCCTATGCACAACTACACCCAGTTCTTCCTCTCTTGGCACCAGCACTCCTCAGGGAGCAGTTACTCTCAGGTTGTCACAAGTTAACCCATCAGAGGTGAAGCTGCACCCGCAGACTTACAGCTTGCCTTGCAATGTACGCACCCAGACGCGCTTGCTTCCCGGTAAGACCAGGATGGGAATATTGTCCACACTCTTCTTTCACACGCACTAAGACATGGTTTCTGCAGACATACAGTCCTCCCGATAAGGTGATTAACTGAGCAGAAATGTACACAAAGCCCAACAATAACAAAAGAAGAAAGAAAGAAAAAAAAAGTTATTTAAAAAAAAACCCAGGAGTGACTGCCACTACAATTGCGTGACAGCATGGGCATCGTCCCAAGAAAACTTCTGCAGCAAAAAATCCATGGCTACAGGAAACAAAAAAATATATGCAGGCAGAAAGGAAAGAAAGAAATATACAGTTGGCACTGCACTATACCTGTCGCCCTCACTGGAAGAAGCAGTTTGAGCAGAGACATCTGCTGTGGTGAAGAATATACACCAAAGATTATGATACAGGATTTTCATTCTTAATTTCCCAAACTTTCTCCCAAACCGTTCAGGTCATTTTCACCAATCACTTCAACACCAACTGCATGTTCATTACTGTTAATGGTTTCTTCTAGCACTTGTTACGGGTGTAATCTCCACATTCTAGACTCCAACGCAAAAAAAAAAAAAAAATAATAATAATATTGAAATCAAATAAGAAGTAAGAAAGAAAGAAAAATTACATAAGAACACTTAAAAACTGCATTGATTAGGAGTTTACTGCCACAGCACAATAACTGATCACCTGTCTTGCAATGCTTTCCCTTTGTGAGCACCACTTCTACTCTGACATCATTGACCCATCACTGACATGTCCAAATCTGCCAAACTGTCCCAAATACAACCTCCAAACACACTTCACAAACTATGAACATGTTATTTTTATTCCTCCATAACTTTTCCCCACCAATCAGACCCTGATACGTAACATATACATATGTACAGATGCACACGCGCACACACAAACACACACGCACACGCTCACACACACACACACACACACACACACACACACACACACACACACACACACACAAACACACACGCTATTGGCAACAAAATCTCCAGGGTGGGAAATCTGCTGCACTTTTTTGTGCAGGCTCACGACTGCCTCGACCATTACCCCACCTAAAGGATACAACCAGGAGGGAACAACGTTGCCGACATCAACACACCATCCACCGAACCCTTTCATCAACCAGACCGACCGTGGACGAAGGCAAAAACTCCACAGGTAAGCACTTGCGCGCACACGCAGCTGTTCCGTCAACTGGACAGAGGAATGATGAGCGGAGATCTCGACATGACCTCCTGGAAAAAAATCCGTCAGCTTACGGGGGAAGAAGCATCAAGCATCAAGACGTGAGGCATAAGGCAGCTGTGGGAGGGGGGGGGGGGGGGCAAGGGCGGCATTTCCTGGACAGGCGTTATTGCACCGACGCCGACTGCTCATTGGTGATTAGGGTCTCCTTCATCTCCACCTCCCTCCCCCCTCGCTCGTGTCATCATCGTGTCCCTGTCCGCTCTGCACAGACACACACACACACGCACATAAAGTTATGTACTAATGGAAAGACAGTTTGGACGGACAGACATGAAGTATGTATGAACAGACAGTGTATATGAACAGACACATGGAATATTCGGCCAGAAAGACTTGTAAGTATGCATGAACAAAATGTTGTTGAATAGAAGACAGTATATATATATATATATATATATATATATATATATATATATATATATATATATATATGGACAGAAAGAGACAGCCAGCAAACATATATGACCAGACACACAAAGACGTCTGGATGAAAAAAAACATACACAGACGGACACATCATCTGAGGGGTGTAAAGGCGGAAGCCAATATGCATGGAAAGACAGAAAAACAGAAAGGCAAGATGTATGACCAGAAGCAAAGTATCTTGGATGAACAGATTGCCATTACAGATGGACAGCTACACAAAAATGTATTGATAGTCAGTATGTACAACAAACTACAAAGTGTCATGAATGAGAAGACTGCAACGGTGTGTGTACAGACACACACATAGATGTATGGATGCAAAGACACAGTATTGAACAGACACCATACTTATGATGTATAAAAAGGATGCCAAATTCACATAGACAGTCACGGAAAGGATGTACGAATAGAAAGACTGTGTATGGACAGACATACACAGATGCATAATCAGTAAGAATATATGAACACACACAAGGAAAAAACTGCCACTATATACTAACCGACAGTACACACTACGTATGGATAAAAAGACATTGTCAGTACATAATGACAAATAACGCACTGTGCACAGAAACACAGACAGCATGTATGTCTGGACACAAAGTGTTCTGAATGCAAGGGCAGTATGTTTGGACAGACATCAAGTATCATGTACAGCTACTCAGTAATTCACTGTTACAGCTCTCTTTTTTTTTCTACCTTTATGGTTTACTTTTTTTCTGTCTTAACTCTTTCTTATACTAAGATGCAATCTCATCGCACCTGCCATGCACAATGCTTTGAGCGCACCTCAATTTTAAAAATTCATAGTTCAAAGGTCAAAAGTCTTGCGTGGTTCAAAGTCGGTCAAACACTTGCTTTCAAACTTTTCAAGGTATTAGTTCAATTTGTTGTACACACATAACCAAAATATTATAAAGTATGTTATTACGTTATTTTTTTTTGATAACCTACAAAATCGGCCAGTATAGAGTGTTTGCAAAGGGAAGCAATTGCCCAGAATAGACTGAGTTAAACATGTCAAGTTTTCCTACACTGAAGAAACGATCACCTACACTTGTTTCTCTCTGCCACTTGCCTGTTAAAGTTTGTAGTCTTTTTGTTGGATCTTTTTTGTACTCCCAGTTCTTATAGAACAGGGAGTACTTTACAATGGGAACAAAAAAAATGCTGTCTGTGTGTGTCTGTGGGTCTGTCCGTGGTCAAAATGTGTTCCACTCACTCCAGACAAAACTTCTGGGCCGATCACTTCTGAAATTTTTTTTTTTTTTTTTTTGCTGTCCCAACCTCTGCTGCACCATCTCAGATTCAGTGCAAACACGCCGCTCATTCCGACACCCCGTCCACAGCCGCAGCCCAGTCAGCCCCACCGCAGCCCCAGCACCGGCAATCCACAGTGAGCAGTCATTGTCAAGTCATCAAGAGGCAACCCACCTGAGCAGAGGAGACACTGAACTGCTGCTGAGTCACTTCGGTGGTGTTCAGTGGTGCCTATTCTGATCTAACATACGCAGGACACCACCTACTAAGCCCCCTACTGACGACAATAATTGCTTAGTCGCGGAGCCGGCGTGAGTGAGTTCTCCCTTCGGAGGGCGCCACCACGTCCGTCCAACGACAGCCCCCCCATGGACTCGCAGATACCGGTGACCCCGACGGAACCAAACCAAGGCCACAGACGTGGAGAGGACATCGAAACTGAGGTCACCATGAGAGCAGGGCATGAAGGGCCACAGAATCTGACTTTTTTTTTTTTTTTTTTTTTTTTTTTTTTTTTTTAATGCTGATCGATGAGAATGAGGGTGATTAAGATGATGCTATGGATTTCCATTTCGGTCTGAGACTACATGACAGGGCTGTACTCTACGCTTACTTTCATAATATATATCCCGGCGTCAACCAGGCCCGAGAGATACAGGCACCTGCAGAGTTGGTCAGGAAGTTTGAGCAACACTCTCAGAAACGCATCCATTAAGTGGATGAAACTGGACTGTGTGGTCCCAGTCTTCCCAACTGAGCACGTAGCAAACTCAACTCTGGGTAGGAGCCAGTCGGGGCAGAAAAACCCACATGACTCTTATGGGATTTGAATCCACGAACTCCCAGCCGGGAGTCCGCGACACTAACCAATTCACCACGGCGGCTGGTGATCCTTCTGAAAATTTGTAGGTGTGTTCAATATGGGTCACAGATGATGCCAATGTGTTTTTATGTTACTAACGGCTATAACGGCCCATAAGGGTTTTTCTTCCTTATGGAATATCTAGAAAATGATAATGCAAACAAAAATGACGTCAAGCTTCTTTGCGTCATAAGCCGAAGTGACGAAATACATTATGAAGCATGTCTGACTGTGACATCGTATTCAAGATAACTGGGAGTACGTTTATATGCTCTGCATCTTGTTTCCCCTTTTCAGATTTTTCTTCTTCCCTCTCCACTTACCAAACTGAATTTTGTTTGATCAGCCACCCCCCCCCCCCCCCCCCCCACCCCCCCCGCCACCTGTATTATACACCCCCCCAAATTATAGACAATTGTATATACACATTAAAAACAAATTATAGACAAATTCTATGCAAAAATCAACATTTTTTACTTCCAACTGAAAAATGAATCATCCCTGACACAGACAGAATTTATGGGGAGAAATGGAGGTCGTTCCTGACACTGAAAGAGAGAGTTTAAGGGAAAGCACTCTGTTTTCGCTGCAGAGAAACAGCTCACTGCATGTCCACGGAGAAAAAATAATTCAGACAGCGACATGTGGATCCACAGTAAGTCATAGTGCAATGCTGCATTGCTGCGGTTTATAGTCTGTCGTGCAATTCATTGTTCCTTTTTTTTTTTTTTTTCTTTTTCTATTTACTTTGTCAAAAAAATATGAATGATAATTTCATACAGAGAGACTGTGTGTTTTTCCTCGTATAGCAGTCAACTTTTTCTCACTGCTGTACTTTTGTTTGTTTTTTTTTTTTACTCAAAGAAATGTCTATTACTATAATGCAAGCACCAGGAAGCTTTACATTCAAATGACATAAACAATAATTACTGATGTTATTTTTTCAAAAGGTCTTCTCTTTTCATATTTGTTGAGTGCATGAAATTGTCTGACAGTCATACATGAGTCATCTCCCATTTCCATGTAATAGTAGAATCTGCTGTTTAAGTATCCCTCTTTCTTTTAAATGGGGAAATCTTGACAGGTATACAGTAAAGTATAATAACCCTGTGTACTGTATACTATTCACCAATCTGTACTGTATACTATTCACCAATCTGTTGTCACCCTTATCTCTTCAGTCCTCTCAAATTCCCGACAAACCATCATCCACAATCCTCAGAACCTCAATCTTTATAAAATCCTGACAGAACCATTTTCTATGAATCTTAGAGCTTATGTCCTCACAAATCCCCACAAATAACCATCTTCTATAAAACCCTAGAGAAAGTCTACCTTACAAAATCCCCACAACACCATTTATAAACCTTAGAAACTCTATCCTCCTCAAAATCCACACAAAACCATCTTCTATAAACCTTAGAAACTCTAGCCTTACAAATCCCCACAAAACCGTCCTCTATAAACCTTAGAAACTCTATCCTCACAAAATCCACACAAAACCATCTTCTATAAACCTAGAAACTCTACCCTTACAAAATCCCCACAAAACCATCTTCTATAAATCTTAGAAACTCTGCCCTTACAAAATCTCCACAAAACCATCTTCTATAAACCTTAGAAAACTCATCCCCACATAATCCTCTCAAAGCCATCTTCTATAAACCTCAGTTCTCACTAAATCCTTTTAAAAAAAAAAAAAAGCCATCTTTTATGTACCAGAAAACCTGTATCCTCACAAAATTCTGATAAAACCATCTTATACAACCCCCAATACTGCTTTCCTCCTGTAAAAATAAAAACCAATTTTATCTAATCCCATGTACCTCTATCATCACACAATCCTGATAAAAAAGCCATCTTTTGTAATCTTCAATACCTCAATGCTGCACACATCCTGCATCTTCTGTATTTCTCAAGGCCTTAATCCTCATAAAGTCCTGAAAACCATTTTCATTAATCCTAGGTACCTCAGTCCTAACACCCTGATGAAACCATCTTCTATAGTCCACAGTACTCCTATGCACACACAATCCTGATAAAACCATCTTCTATAGTGCACAGTACCCCTATGCACACACAATCCTGATAAAACCATCTTCTATAGTGCACAGTACCCCTATGCACACACTATCCTGATAAAACCATCTTCCACAGTCCTTGGTGCCTCTATACTCACACAATCCTGATAAAACCATCATTTATAGTCCACAGTACCCCTAATGCACACACAATCCTGATAAAACCATCTTCTATAGTGCACAGTACCCCTATGCACACATTATCCTGATAAAACCATCTTCCACAGTCCTCGGTGCCTCTATACTCACACAATCCTGATAAACCATCATCTATACTCCACAGTACCCCTATGCACACACATCCTGATAAAACCATCTTCTATAGTCCACAGTACCCCTATGCACACACAATCCTGATAAAACCATCTTCTATAGTCCTTGGTACCCCTATGCACATACAATCCTGATAAAACCATCTTCTATAGTCCTTGGTACCCCTATGCACGCACTATCCTGATAAAACCATCTTCTATAGACCTTGCTACCCCTATGCACGCACTATCCTGATAAAACCATCTTCTGTGGTCCTTGGTACCTCTATACTCAACACAATCCTGATAAAACAATTTTCTGTAGTCCACCGTAGCCCTATGAACTCACAATCTTTGATAAAACCATCTTCCATAGTTCTCAGTGCTTCTACATTAACACAATCCTGATAAAACCATCTTCTATAGTCCTCAGATCACCTGTGCACACACAATGATAAAAACCACCTTCTAAAGTCCTCGGAACACCTATGCACACACAAACCTGATAAAACCATCTTCTATAGTCCTCAGAACACCTATGCACACACAAACCTGATAAACCATCCTCTATAGTCCTTGGTACTTCTATAACCACACAATCCTAATAAAACCATCTTCTAGAGTCCTTGGTACTTCTATAACAACACAATCCTGATAAAACCATCTTCTATAGTCCTCGGTACTTCTATAACCACACAATCCTGATAAAACCATCTTCTATAGTCCTCGGAACTTCTATACTAATACAATCCTGATAAAAACCATCTTCTATAGTCCACAAGACCCCTATGCTCGCACAATCCTGAAAAAAAAAAAAAAAAAAAAAAAAAAAAAAATTCTGTCATGTTCAATCCTGACATAACCCCAATACAATGCCATACTTACCCTCCAATATTTCGATCCTCAAAAAGCACTGGTAAAGTTGTCTGCACTCCTCACAAACCTCAGTCCTCAGAAAATACTGATCAAACATTGGTCTGGAATCCTCAATAACTGAACTCTCTCAGAATTCTACTAAAAACCACCTTCTCTATTTTCAGTACTTCAGTCTTAATAAAGCCCAGATAAAACCATCTTCTTCAGTCCACCATCCTCAAAACATCCTGAAAAGGCCATCTTCTGTAGCTCTAAGTATCTTGACCTTCATAAAATGTCAATGAAGCCATCTTCTGTGATCTTCAAGTTTCTAAATCTTATCAAATTCCTCCTAAAACCATTCTTCTGCAATCCTTGGTACATCCTTTACAGTCTAATCAACCCTGTTAAAGTCATCTCCTATCATTGTCATTGACTGAATGAAGCATGCAGACAGACAGATCTGTAAACTAAAGGCTTACTCACAAAACCTCCCAGGAGTATTCTGTTCAGTAATATGCTTACTTTTTGCCCAAAGCGATGAGGCCGTAAATGCCGCCGGAAGCAAACACTAGGACAGACCCAATGGCAGTGGTCAGAGAAAAACAAAGGGCCAAAGGAACAACAGCTGGTCTGCAACAGAACCGTGGCAAGGTTTGAATGCATTTCTGTGTCAGGCAGCGTCGCCCTCCTAGATGAAAACAGTCTGTAATGTTCACACATTTCTAAATTATCTATTATTCAGCTTAGAGACACAAAAGTCTGTGATGTCTGACACACATTTCTACGCGATGTTGGCTCACGCTGTTTCATTAAAAACAGTTTATGGTTATCATTGTTAAGGATCAGGATATGCACGTTGCTGGAACCTTCCTAGTTTACACTAGCACGGAAAAAGAGAGAGTAGCCCATATTCTTAGTTTATGCCCTTCAGGTCAATGAAAACTTATTTCAAAATTTTGGTGCATTCACTTTTTAAAAAAGGTTCTGACCCATGCCCAATGAAACTAAGAATAAGAAATCAAGAATGTATATATGCCTATTTTAAATGAATTTGCTAGACATACAGAATCAACAAACTACAACAAACTACACAAGAAACAAATCAAACAAAAATGTGCAAAATACATACTGTTACCAAATGTTCTCAGTGTATCCAAATTCATCACCACCCATCCCAGCCCTTTCACTCCCTCTCTCCATCCATCCTACATCTTTTCAACAAAAACGATCACTGACATCTAATATCAGGAGGCTGAAAAGAAAGGTTTTTTTTTTTAA
>JADBJO010002482.1:205966-210966 GCA_016801955.1 Conus betulinus
TAAACTGCATGGCGCCATGGCCTCTTACCTGACAAAGGACAAAGTAAAAAAAAAAAACAGATCCCATCCCCCCCTCCTCAACATTTACAACAAATAAAATACAACAAACACTGAAAAATTCACACTGAAAATTTTACTAAGGCCATTCCAGGGACCAAAGAAAAACTGAAAGTAAACAAAACTGAAACAACTGCTAAAGCAGTATAAAGGGAAAACAACAGGTTTTCGAATCATTTTCATAATTTGCCTTTGGTCAGTGAAGTTCTGTTTACCCTCAAAATATTTTTTAACTCACTGCTGTAAGAAGTGTAGCACACAGATTATGTAAACAAGCAGGATTTTGAAAGTTATATCAGATTCTGGTCCACTTTCATGTTTCACACTCATAACTTTATTACTTTACCTGACAATGATATTCAGGGCAGCTTCTTACTTTTCATCCATGACACTGATTATCATCATGTGGATTCACGTTGTTCACAACTGCAGCATTTGAAGACTTCATGATGCAGAACAAGATCAGACACATCTGTTCCCTGATCTAACCACCAACAGAGCTGCTGAAAGAATCATTCAGGTGCACAAGAAAAGCTGAAGAGTACTGACCATGGCTTCAGCAATGAACATCAGCTGGCAAGTTTCTTCATGGTATACTGCTCTACCAGTCATACAATACAGGTGTGAGCCCAGCCCAAGTCTTTCTCAATAGACAGTTGCCCACACATCTGGCTTTGATCATGTTTGACTTGGGATCAACCATACGGCATATGCAGTCATGGGAAAAAGTCATGAGTTTTTCCAATCATGCGACTCAATGGCAGTTCATCAGTTTCATGAGTAGATAAGTGGGCTAAAGGTATTGTGGTACCACCATTCAACCACTGTGCACACCTTATGTAAGCTGATACCCAAACTTGCCATGTTCATAATGACCATCTCATTTGACCTCAGAATCCGAGAATGGTCACTTCTAACCGAAGAATGCACAACAGACAATGGCCATAACTCAGCTGATTTTCAGGAAGCCACCAGACCTGTATGCAGACACACTTCCCCCTAAGCATTCCTTTGACCATTGCCCTGAGATACTGTTGCCTGAGTATTAAGCACTATCAGTGGAGAAAAACAAGTATATTTTCCCCTGGCAGTATATTAGCTTTCTTTCCCACTAGACTCTCTCTCTCTCTCTCTCTCTCAAGCTCTCTTTGCACCCAATGCATGATTTTTCATTTTTTTCTTACGTCATTCATTCCAATCACAATTCAGGACTGTGCCTGTGCTACAAGCTATGGTGACAGTGTTGAAGGGCAGCAGGCAATCATATGTTATACTCTTCTTGGTAAAATTCTAAGATGTCTCACAAAACCATGACTGAAACATGAAATTTACATATTTCTTAAGAAAAATTATAACTGACCCCCCAGACAAAGGGACAAAACAAATTACAAGACGAAACACATGTTTCAATCTCTTTGGTCTTCTCAACACAAGATAAACAACATTCTGGATAAATATAAACAATGAATGAGCAATCACTTGTCTTCTCAAATTTGGAGCAAGATGGGTGTTGAATGAAATGTACAGCGCGCTGCTGCTAAATACTAAACTAGTAGGATGATTTTCTTAATAAAATATGAGAGTGCGAGAGAGAGAGAGAGAGAGCGACAGACAGGCAGACTGACTGACAGAGGTCGATTCATAATCTTTATTCCGAAGGGAAACAGATAAACATGAGGATAGAAGACAATAAGAGAGAGAGAGAGAGAGGGAGAGGAGGGAGGGAGGAGGGAGAGAGAGAGAGAGAGAGAGAGAGAGAGAGAGAGAGAGAGAGAGAGAGAGAGAGAGGCAGAGAGAGTGAGGGAGTTTTCGTATTCTCCTCCTGTAAAAGACCCCTGTCCATCAAAAAACCTGTGCCAGATTTGATTAAATTTACCGGCACTGTCTACAAATTACGAGATTACGTTCCCAAGTCATGATTAAACTGACTGTACGATCACTACCCTACAACCAAACTGTCGGCGATTTTTGATAGGAAGATACACTTGCGCGGGAGGCTTGGATGTAGGATTGGTAATCTTCTTACAATATCAATCAAATATCTCTTTACACATGTTTTGACCCAAGCGTCATGATTCATACTTTTCATCCTCTGATCCTGTGATACATAGTCATACTCACCAATTCCTCCTAAAACGCATACCCCTTTCGCTCCAATTTTGCACCACCAAGCCATTCCATCATCTTGAGGTGGGTTTGAAACAGTAGAAATTGGGGCATTACTTTGGCTTTGACCCATATTTCCTAGTTATTACGATACACTCAAAATTTATTTGTCTTCAAAGACAGTTGAAAATCGATGTCGTCGAGGCCGAAAATCGTCTGCCACACTCTAGCAGACAACGTGTACTTTTGTGCTCATGACGTCATCTGCTTGCCTCGTTCTCGAAAAGAACGCAGAATAAAATGACGTAATGGATCAAGTTTTACACAAAATTTTTCTATATTTTTGCTCAATATGCTTTATCATATGAATGCAGTCGTTGAAAATAAAATTTAACCATCAAATTGAATTATTATTAAATAGATCGTTTAAAGAAATGACGTCATGCGAGAAAATGGATCACAGGTATACCGGAAGTGTGAAGCCTACACATGTGGACCAAATCCAGCCGATTGGCAATCGCGAGTGGTGAAATCAGTGTTGGATACATGTAACGACTCTTTCGTTCATTATTTTCATCATAACTGTTGTTGTGGTTTGAATTTCCAAGCGTATAGACAGTTCACAATGCCGAAGAAAAACAAAGGAAAGAAAAACAAGGACGAGGACTGGAACGACGAAGAGGCCGAAAAGAAACTATCAGCCCAGATGGAAAACTTAACAGCTGAAGACGAAGGGGACGAAGAGAAGAAAAAGAAGAAAAAGGTAAAACTCATTTTGATATAAATTCACGATTGATATCTTGTATGATTGCACAGTCATTCGTTTGATTTAAAGATCTCAATGATCACGTTAAGATCCAACTGCCTGTTTCCGTGTCTGTTCTCAAAAACAAATTTCTTGAATGTAGTTTCTGTACTATTTATAGTTCGCTTAACCAATTGTTTCACATTCTATCTTGAAACCGAGAAAAACAACACACTGCTAAACAGAGACCCATACACAGAATTCCTAACTGGCTTTTTGATGATGGCCTTCATATACCCCACCGTCTTGATTTTGTCTGCAAGAGTTCATAGGTAGTTTATGAAGATTAAAAAAAAAAAAAATTGGATTAATAACTGACCAGTTATATCATGTGTGGACGGACACGTAATCAGGGACAACCCTCATTGAGAGATGTGCTAATCCTAGGTCAATGGAATCATGTTTTCAGCCTTGTCACATAATATCAAGTGTTTGTCAATGAAACCTAAGTTTCATGATCAGCCCAGATCTGCAGAATTAACATGTCCATGCACTCATGGGTTAAATTGGAGTTCACACCAGGTCAAAAATTATAATATTAGGAATTGCACCATTATTTTGGGAATAAGATTTTAGGATAACTAGGCCTTATGATCTTTTAATGTGTCATTTTAATTACATACTCGAAAATGTATTCATGCTGGCTTCAGCGATATGGGCAATGGCTTAGATAATTCTAAGCAAAGTTTTGTATAGTTCAGCAAATAAATAGAGTTTAGGTGAAAACCTTATTAAGTTAGGGTTTTTTTTTTTTTTTTTTGTTTTTTTTTTGTTTCTTAAGTGGTCAAGATTCTGTGCAAGCTTGGTTTGTATCTGGCGGAAAATTTGTATCTGTCGTAGTCAGTTACTCTGTTATAAAAAAGAGTGTTACTAGTTTTGCTGTTCCTAGTCCTACTTATTATTATGGTATGACCAAAACATGGCTCTCGCGTAACGTGTTGTGTGGATTTCTATGAGGACCAGTACTATTGACAGGCTGGAACAACAGCATTCCATTTCTAAATCATTTTGTCCGTATTTTTTTTTGTTTGTTTGTTTGTTTTTTTTTTTCGGTCAGATTGTTCTGATATTCAATTTTTAAACCAGTTTTGGTTAGGTTTGATATATTTCAGCTGGTTTAAGTTTACAAGGTGCCCATCTCCAACCTGCAACAATGATCAAGATGACCAAGTTCGCACTGTCATTTTATTTCACATACTGTATTAAACAACACTAAATGATTTAATGTTGTTTTGACACAGTGCGTGACTCAGCATGGAAGAATTCCTTCACTTCCTTCATTTACCAAGAGGGATGAAAAATACTGAGTTAGTAAGCACACTGTCATTGCAACATTGCGTTTTGAAAATGTCTCAGATAGCTTCTCTTGTTAGAGAACAAAATGAAGGAGTTCAACACGAAGGATTTTTGCCTAAAAGTAAAAGCAGAAACAGTGATGAAAACAAGCTATAGAATCTTATCAATTGGCTATTTTTCTCATGTACGTGCCAATGGCCGTATTCGATTGTGCCTAAACTAACATGGCACATGTGACACTGAAACTTGCATGGAAACAAGGACAGTTCTATGAATTGTGAAATTTCAGTATCAAAGTATATTGTGAAGACTGAATGAAACTATTCAAAGTAATTAAGTGAACTGGGCTTAACTTACTAAAAGTTAGAGGCATTTGAACTTATTTCAAAAGGATCTGAAAAAATTTTGGAAGATCAGCTATGAAGCAGTCACTAGCTGACCAAATTCTCACAAAGTTCTTGACAAGTCATAGCCACATAGCCACTTATGTGCATTGGAGATCTATGCAAAATTTATTATGGCTTATGTAAGATAAGATAAGATAATGTTGCTTATAGCCCAGCCGACCGCAAATTATGGCTTATGTGAATTATGTCATGTTGAGTTGCCAAACAAAAGGTGCACATGTATCTATATAGGTGTATTTATGGGTCTCATTAAGTCTTTTTAGCTGCATGCTGATTTGATTATTTTCCCATACAAAAATGGTGTACGCCTCACCTGTGAGTTTGATATT
>JADBJO010002482.1:215966-223466 GCA_016801955.1 Conus betulinus
GTCACTCCATTTTGAAACTTAATCTAAATTGAATTAAATCAAGTTGCAAAATGAGACGACTGCAGGCGGAAATCTAAACAAATCTTTAAAAAATGTCAGGGAACCGCCAGAGAGAAACGTGGACAAACTAGTCACAAGACAAAACACAACGCGTTTTCGACCTCTTAGGTCTTCCTCAGGTGAAACAAAAACGAATAAAATAACGAAAATGCACTTAGCTTTGATCGCTTCAGATCACTTCTGAGTTCAGCGCAAGGAAGAAGGCGCAAGGAAGAATATCCAGCAGTATATATATTAAAATCCACATATTTTAAGACGATTATGCTTTAGAGGTAAACTTGGGCATATTCATGTGGCTTCAGTATTTCATCTTCCAATAAGACTGAACGCCTTCTTCCTTGCGCTGAACTCAGCAGCGATCTGAAGCGATCAAAGCTAAGTGCATTTTCGTTATTTTATTCGTTTTTTGTTTCACTTGAGGAAGACCTATGAGACTGAAACGCGTTGTGTTTTGTCTTGTGAGTCGTTTGTCCACGTTTCTCTGGCGGTTCGCTGACATTTATTTAAGATTTGAATTAAATCAGTCTAAAGTGTTTTGTTTGTCAGTTGGACAGTGTGGCTTGAGAAAGGTCAGACTAAAAGAAATATTGCCATTATCTTACGGGTGTTATGAGGCTTCAGTATTTCATCTTCCAATTAGACTGAATTAAATTAATAGGCCCAAGTTTACGTCTAAAGCAGATACGTGGATTTTAGTATACTGCTAGATATGTCTGAAAGCACTCTTTTTTTCCCTCTTGAAATAACAGCAGCAAAAATAATGTCTGCATCCGCCAATAGACTCACTGAATTAATGTTCATTTGACGGGATGTTGAATGGGAAAGTGGACCATTGTGATCCCAGCACTTGACTTCATTGATTGTTATGACCAGGCTACAGGTGTTGTTATGATCAGGCTACAGGTGTTGTTTTGACCAGGCTACAGGGTGTTTGACCAGGCTACAGGTGTTATGACCAGGGTACAGGTGTTATGATCAGGCTACAGGTGTTGTTATGACCAGGCTACAGATGTTATGGCCAGGCTATAGGTATTGTTATGACCAGGCTACAGGTATTGTTATGACCAGGCTACAGGTGTTGTTATGACCAGGCTACAGGTGTTATGACCAGGCTACAGGTGTTGTTATGACCAGGTTACAGGTGTTGTTATGGCCAGGCTACAGTGTTGTTATGACCAGGCTACAGGTGTTGCTATGATCAGGTGTTATAAATGATTAGGCTACAGGTATTCTTATGACCAGACTACAGGTGTTATGACCAGGCTACATGTGTCGTTATGACCAGGCTACAGGTGTTGTTATGACCAGGCTGCAGGTGTTGTTCTGACCAGGCTGCAGGTGTTGTTCTGACCAGGCTACAGGTGTTGCTATGACCAGGTTGCAGGTGTTGTTCTGACCAGGCTACAGGTGTTGTTCTGACAGGGCTACAGGTGTTGTTATGACCAGGCTACAGGTGTTGTTCTGACCAGGCTATAGGTGGCGTTATGACCAGGCTACAGGTGTTGTTATGACCAGGCTGCAGGTGTTGGTTTGACCAGGCTACAGGTATTGTTATGACCAGGCTACAGGTGTTATGACCAGGCTACAGGTGTGTGTGTATGACCAGGCTACAGGTATTGTTATGACCAGGCTGCAGGTGTTGCTATCACCAGGCTGCAGGTGTTGTTATGACCAGGCTGCAGGTGTTGCTATCACCAGGCTGCAGGTGTTGTTATGACCAGGCTACAGGTGTTGTTATGATCAGGCTACAGTGTTGTGATCAGGCAACAGGTGTGTTATGATCAGGTTACAGGTGTTGTTATGATCAGGCTACAAGTGTTGTTACCACCAGGCTACACGTGTTGTTATGATCGGGCTACAGGTGTTGGAATGATCAGGTGTTGTTATGACCAGACTACAGGTATTGATATGACTAGGCTACAGGTGTTGTTATGACCAGGCTACAGGTATTATTATGACCAGGCTACAGGTGTGTTATGACCAGGTGTTGTTATGATCAGGCTACAGGTGTTGTTATGATCGGGCTATAGGTGTTGTAATGACCAGGCTGCAGGTGTTTGTTATGACCAGGCTACAGGTGTTGTTATGACCCAGGCTACAGGTGTTGTTATGATCAGGCTATAGGTGTTGTAATGACCAGGCTATAGGTGTTGTTATCACTAGGCTACAGGTGTTGTTATCACCAGGCTACAGGTGTTGTTATCACCAGGCTACAGGTGTTGTTATGATCAGGCTATAGGTGTTGTAAATGACCAGGCTGCAGGTGTTGTTATGACCAGGCTGCAGGTGTTGTTATGACGAGGCTGCAGGTGTTGTTATGACCAGGCTATAGGTGTTGTTATGACCAGGCTACAGGTGTTGTTATGACCAGGCTATAAGTGTTGTTATGACCAGGCTGCAGGTGTTGGCTTGACCAGGCTACAGGTGTTGTTATCACCAGGCTACACATGTTGTTATGATCAGGCTACAGGTGTTGTTATGATCAGGCTACAGGTGATGTATATGATCAGGCTACAGGTATTGTTATGACCAGGCTACAGGTGTTGTTATGACCAGGCTACAGGTGTTTTTATGACCAGGTGTTGTTATGATCAGGCTTCAGGTGGTGTTGTTATGATCAGGCCACAGGTGTTGTTCTGACCAGGCTGCAGGTGTTGTTATCACCAGACTACAGATGTTGTTATGATCAGGCTACAGGTGTTGCTATGATCAGGCTACAGGTGTTGTTATGATCAGGCTACATGTGTTGTTATGATCATCAGGCTACAGGTATTGTTATGGCCAGGCTACAGGTGTTGTTATGGCCAGGCTACAGGTGTTGTTATGACCAGGCTACAGGTGTTGTTATCACCAGGCTACAGGTGTTGTTATGACCAGGTGTTGTTATGATCAGCTACAGGTATTGTTATGACCAGGCTGCAGGTGTTTGTTATCACCAGGCTACATGTTTTATGATCAGGCTACAGGTGTTGTTATGACCAGGCTACAGGTGTTGTTATGACCAGGCTACAGGTGTTGTTATGATTAGGCTACAGGTATGTGTGACCCGTTGGCCTTTACTATGTTTGCCGTACCATTTTTTAAGATTACTGCTACAAACATTTTTTTTTCCTGATCAATTAAGTTCATATAGTGCAACATAACGGAAGATAAAAGAAAACAACAAAAAGCAAAGCAAATAGTAGAGAGAGAAAAAAAACCCAGACATATCAAGCATAATGGTAATATCATTTTACATTTTGAAGGCAAAAGGTTGCTACATCTTTACATGGTCAAGAGAGAGACAGACAGACAGAGAGCGAGCGAGACAGAGAGAGAAAGACAGAGAGAGAGAGAGAGAACACATGAGGCAAGCCAAGTGTATTATGAAAGTTGACATATATTTGGTTTTGTAAGGTCCTGTACAATGTCCAGTGGTGCTGTTTTAGGGATGTAACAGTTCTGGGGAACTACAATCATATTGATTATAGATAGTAATATAATGTAAAATATCATAATCGTTCATAATTCATTCTAGGTCTGCTAACACCGGCATATAGAAAGAAAATCGCTACATACAAAATTTTTTCGAGCAGTATATTCTTCAGTTATATTCTGTATTTTAGCTTATTGAGAAATACTTGTAGTCTGGGTGATTTCTGTTCTGTTCTACACTGATAGAGAGAGAGAGTGTTCTGCAAATAAAACAATAGAATAGAACATATAATCTGTATGTATATTTTTCGTCAAGTATGGCTAATGGTTCACTTCTCTGCAGATTGACTACTGCTAACATTGTTAGCACTACAGACATGGACAAGAGTGGGCCGTAAATCCTTAAACATTGGCTCTTTAGAGAAATGATGTCTTAAGTCAGGAGGTCAGTCTTGCACAGACAAAAACAAAAGAGCTCTGGAGATCCTTACCCTTTTGGGTCTTTACACTGCTGAAGTCATGATCAGGAGACAAAGCCAGTGTGGACAGAGAGTTGAGATTCCAGTCATGAGATACTGGGGGTCTTTAGGGCAGGAATCTCTGTTGGAAGAGATAGAGGAAGTGTCTGTCGATAAAGACATATTTGGGGGGGGAACGAGAAATATGCTTTAAAGGGAAGGAATTTTTATGTGGCGGGACATATTGGCCGAGCGGTGTGCAGTCAAACATTTAGAGAGTTTGGATGCACAGCTGATTGTTGCAGGTTTGAACCACATTCCAATTTGGATTATTATGGCGTCCACCCAACAATAAAGGGGCACCTGATTCAGGTCAAAAGGTTTAAGACAGCAGAGAGAGAGGAAAGGTGGACCATGTCTTTTTAAATGTGAAGCCCTGAATAAAGGCCCATAACCCCACACAAACAAGACGGGCCAGTCATGCTTCTGTGTTAAGAGGATTACACATCCATAGCTCCAGAGAGTGGTGCGGTGACCAGCATTGTTTTGGAGCTATGGGCATGTAATTGTCTTGCCATGGAAGCAAGAGTTAGCCTTCTTGTTTGTTACTTGAGATCTCGGAAGGGAGCGAAGAGAAGCAGTGTTAGGATTAAGAGTGGGTCTTTTGTTTTGAATTTCTACATATTTCACTGCTCTGATGTGTTATGGGTTCTCCGATGTGCGTGGTCATGGTGATGATGGTGAATGATTGCAATGATGTGCAGACATGGAAAGACAACTCTGCTGAAGCATATAGCCAGTCGCGCTCTCAACATCCCTCCCAACATCGATGTTCTGTACTGTGAACAGGGTGAGTCCTCTTGGTCAGTTATAGTTGTGTATGTGTGTGTGTGTTATATATAGGGATGGCGGTATATGTTAGATAATGGCGGTATATGTTAGAGAAAAACATAAAAATCAGTGGCTCTGCCAGACGTGACTTTCACTGATTGCGTGGTACTGAAAAAAAAACCTCGCTTCCGAAACAAAAGGGAGCATCTTTTTCAAAAACAGGCAAACATGAGGGCAGACATGACGTTGTTACTCACACACTGTTGGCATGCATTTATCCAGAACCAACCATTGAAGAGATTGCATAGTGCCAAAGTTAAAAGAAAGTGCTGCACAGATAACTAATGTAGCATGCAGGTCAGAATATGTAGGACTGATGAAGATGTCAGATAATGAATCCTGCCACTTAAAAGAATGTGTGCCGCCAGATCATCAGGAAATATGGGATGAATGATAGCCGTGTAGATAACAAGGACAGTAAAGAGAATTCTGTGGTTTGTGCACAGTCTGCAAAGGAGTATAATGTGCATACCAGTCAGTCGTGCTGGCCATAGTCAAATGACGTGAGTGTGCGAACGTGGGTGCATTTATTCTGCACAGCATCACATTTGTAAGAATATAGTGTGTGCCAGAAAATTATTGATTTTTTTTTCATTTTGTCCCTGATTTTCACTTCATGTGTTCCTGACAGGGAGATTTTAGGATGGGCATTTCTTAGGCTGCTCACCTCAAAGAGAGCTTGTTGGTATGGTACAGTGCAACATAATGTGTGTGTGTGTGTGTGTGTTGGTGCATGCAAGCTTGTGTATGTGCGTGCATATGTGTGTGTGAGCACACGTGTGTGTATGTGTGTGTGTGTGTGTGTGTGTGTGCAAGTATGTCTCTGTGTGTATGTATGTGTATTTGTTTCAGGTTAGTTTTTTTGGTTTTGTTGTTTTCTTTGTTTTTGTATTTTAGAGGGGGGATGGGGGGGGGGGGGGGGGGGGGGGATTGGTGGATGTGTGTGTGTGTGTGTGTGTGAATGTTTTCGCTCACAGAAGAAGTGTGAATGTTTTCGCACAGTTTGTCAGACTCAGCTGTTTTGTCCATATGGGTTCTTCTACATGTGCTTAATGCATGTGGTAGCATGTTTTATCATCTGGTCCGAAAAACAAGCATTCGGACCACCAGTTAAGAAAGTCTGTTAGGAACGTTGGAAAGGAAATGCATATGTGAGATTTGAACTTCTAGCCTGAAATTCCATTTTCTTCATCGTCATCCTTTAAGCCACTTTCCCCGTTGCGGCATTCAGTAAATTCACTGCTGGGTATGATGGCGTGTTGTGTGACAGAGGTGGTAGCGGATGACACCAAGGCCATCGACTCGGTGCTGAAGGCCGACACCAAGAGACTGGCGCTGCTGGAAGAGGAAAAGAAACTGACCACACTGGTCAATGAGGGGAACACTTCCACAGAAGTCAGCGACAGGTTGAAAGAGGTCAGTGTGTGTGTTCTTCTTCTTCTGCGTATGCAGGATGATACTCCTGCAGGCATTCCTTCTATGGACAGGCAAGTATTATCCCATCTACCCTACAAAGGGAGTGGAGTTTTCTATGTGTGACCGTTTTTTATCCCGCCATTAAGGCAGCCATACTCCCATCTTCGGGGAAGGTCAGTGTGTGTGTGTGTGTGTGTGTGTGTGTGTGTGTGTGTGTGTGTGTGTGTGTGTGTGTGTTGTGATATGACGTACAGAGAGGCAGGAGTTTTGCCTTAAATGAACACAGGATGCTCTGTGCTTGTAACTACTCAGCACGAGCAAGAACAGTCCCTAACTCAGTTACCTCTGAACTTGATGAAAGCACCTACGTTTCTAGAGAGATACGGAATAAAAGGGCATATACGTCATTGTTTGATTATGTGTCTCCTCTTTTACATGCATGCGACTTTTCGTTTGACAACATTGTTTAAAATAACCAAATACCCTTTCCCCCTTTGGTTGATGAAACAAGCAGATATTTTCTATTCCTATGGTAATATTACTAAAAATGAGAATCCACTTTTGCTTGCTTCTCTTGTTAAAGAATTGATTTACACTGAATATGAATCTTATCTGCATATTTTCACTGATGGTTCAGTTTCGTGTACTTCTGAGGTTGGTGCTGCTTTCGTGATACCTTCCCTTAACATTGAAAAAAGATTTCATATCACCAAAGGTTGTTCTATTTTCACTGCCGAGTTATTTGCTCTTATGAAAGCTATTGATTTCATTCTTGATATGCAAGTCTTACCAGAAAGAATACTGATTTTGTCAGATTCCAAGTCTGCTTTAACGGCTTTACACCGTCAAAATACATCGAGTCGACCTGATCTCATCAGTGAAATTTTATTTTCAATTCACCAGTTAATGAAGCGAGGTTCTAAAATAACATTATTATGGGTACCCGGTCACTGCAATCTTCGAGGGAATGAACTGGCTGATACCTGTGCAAAAAAGAGCTTCAATGTGCAAATCGAATACAGTTTTATGTGATGTTCCTATTCGCTTCTTGAAATAAACAATATGCTGACAAAAGCACTCTGGGACCAGAGAAGAACACAGTACCTTGAAGTTGCCATTCAGAAGAACAGATGGGATCTTACTGCCCCCAACAGTCATTGTATAAGTCCGCCAGGTTCTATTCCGAATCGAAATTTATTGCACAGAATACGGGTGGATGGTTGGTTAGGCAGGTTTTTAAAACCATCTCCTTTGTGTGTCT
>JADBJO010002482.1:225966-248466 GCA_016801955.1 Conus betulinus
GGTCAGTAGTACATAAGATCATCAACAGAAATGTTCTGAAAATGATGCCAAAATTTGTACTTGAAAGCCTGGAGTCAATAGAGCGCAAGATTGAAAGGAAATTAAAGCATGGTGATTGAAAGTCATATCAAAGTATTTAAGGTGGGTGCGAGTGTTCATCACCTTTATCTGCACTCCTGTTACTGCAAGAAGAAGAGAGAGGGAGAGAGACACCCTAATGTCAGTCTTTCTCTTTAAATCAAATGAAAGTTTGTTCAGTTCCAGATGTTGAGAACTGTGTGTAACGTTTCCAGTTTGATTGCCGTATGTCTGGTGTGCAGCCGACAGCAGTTAGTGCAGTCATACTGTGAATGCAGTCATGGTGTGTGTTTATTATGATTATTATGAATACTTACATAGCGCCTATCCTCAGCTAGAGACCAAACTCTAAGCGCTTTACAATCGACACTCGTTTGCACACAGGGGCTGCCTACCTGGATAGTGCCGATTGAAGAGCTGCCAGCTAGCGCTTCAGTCAGTCGTTTCCCATGTCTTCTAAGCAATATTGTTCAATATTGTTCACTCAGTTTCCTTACTTCCTTCATTCTTTCCATTTCTCACGCAAGGTGCATGGTATGTTTGTAGCGTGCCATCCATACCAACGGCCAACCTGGCCTAGCCTTCTCTTCTGAAAGTTGGTGATGGGATTTTACGTGCGTGCAAGATGTTATGTGTGTGTTCACACATGGAACCTCAGTTCATAGTCTCATTCGAGGGTCTGAAAGTAATAACTCAGATTTCAAAATGGAAAACTGGCAAGGGATGTGCACATGTGTTGAGTACATGTCTGTGCTGTTGTTCTTGTGCTCAGCTCATACATTTTCTTGTGCAGAAGTGCTGTCGCTGAGATTTTGAAAACGGGGGAAAATTCTCCAGATCTACTAGTGAAAAGATAAGCTTGATGGAAACATACAAAGGTTGACCACATGAGGGATATGTTTTTTTTTTAACTCAGAATGAGAGAAAGGAAGGAAGGGGGGGGGGGGGGGGGGGGGGGAGCACATACAGGTGCAAGGCACCAAAGTCAGGAATTCCTAGGTAGGCTTCATCTGGATAGGCATTGGATAGGGACGAAGATGTCTGGGAAATGTCATTGATGTGAAGAGGAGCTTCCACTGCATACTGCTGAATCAGTAAGGTGCAGGTGGTACGTCAGGAGTGAATCTGTGACTTTGCAGTGAAAGGAAAGCAAAATGATTATCATGATCCTTCTTACTAAATCACGCAGTCATTTTTGTGTAAGATGTTCACAACCACAGTGCTAGGCATGCATGTGCTGTATTCATAGTGTTTGGCTAGTCACCTGTTGCGAGTGGCAAGCACTGCAGTGATTTGATGGATGTCTCGCATACAGAGTTGTGAAAAGCCTCGGACCAGTGAAACTGAAGGGTGAAAATCTGCTGTCATGGAAGATGCTCAAAGCCAGCTATTTTTTCTGCTATATGAAAGTCGGAACTACATGAACCCCAGTGTTGTATGGTCGACATATGATTTGAATGCAGGTGTGTGCTTTTCCACTGTGCGCGTGTGCCTTTTCATGCAGACCCAACTCGCTGCTTTGTTCCAACAGGTGTACGAGGAGCTGAACGCCATCGGGGCGGACGCGGCAGAATCGCGAGCCCGGAGGATCCTGGCTGGTCTGGGCTTCACTCGTGAGATGACGGAGAGAGCCACGAAAGATCTGTCCGGAGGCTGGAGGATGAGAGTGTCTCTGGCCAGGTGGGAAGGAGGGGGGAGGGGAGACAAAGGGGGGTGAGGGGTGAGGGAGGGTCTGGAGGGAAGGGGAGGTAATGAGAGAGCAGTTGGTAGAGAGTTGGGGGGGGGGGGGGGGGGAGGGAAGGGACTCAAGATTTGTCTGCTGGGGTGCGGTGTCAGGAGCACGAGCACGAGCGACCGAACATGGATGGTTTGGGATGGGACAGAGAAAGACAAAAATGAATTTGGGTGTGTGTGTGTAGAGCGCTTGCTGAGTTATAGAGTACTGTGTGGGTATGATGAGTGTTGTATGGTGTGTAGAGAGTGTTTGTAGAGTGCTATCTGGATGTGTAATGTGCTATGTGGGTGTGTAGAATAATGTGAAAGTTTTCTGGATGGGTGTTTTGAGCGATGTGTGTAAAATACTGTCTGGTGGGTGTTTGGAGTGGTATGGAAAGCTTTGTATGGGTGCAGAGGTGGGTGTATAGGGTGTTGTATGGGTGTGTACAGTGATGTGTAGGTGTGTAGAGTGATGTGTTGTGTGGTGTGTAGAGTGGTATGTGTAAAAGTGTGTTACTGTATGTAATGTGTAGAGTGATGTGTGTTCAAAGTGTGATGCGGGTGTGTGAAGAGTGGTGTGAGTCAAGTGTGCTGTGGTGTGTGTGTGTAAAGACGTGGAATAAAAGTGGCATATAGGGTTATGTGTAAAGCGGTGTGTGTAAAGTGATGTATAAAGCAGTATGTGTAAAGTATGTTGAGAGTTTAAAGTGTGTGTGGTTGTTAGAGTTTGTAAAGTGTTGTATGTCGAGTGGTGTATATAAAGTGGTGTATGTAGAGTGGTGTGTGTAAAGCTTGTAGTATGGATCTATAGGTCTGATGTTGTATGTAGAGTGGTGTGTGTAAAGCTTGTAGTATGGATCTATAGGTCTGATGTTGTATGTAGAGTGGTGTGTAAAGTGTAGTATGGATCTATAGGTGTGATGTTTGTATATATAGAGTGGTGTGTGTGTAAAGTGTAGTATGGATCTATAGGTCTGATGTATGTAGAGTGGTGTGTGTAAAGTGGTCTGATGTTGTATGTAGAGTGGTGTGTGTAAAGTGCAGTGTGGATCTATAGGTATGATGTTGTATGTAGAGTGGTGTGTGTAAAGTGTAGTGTGGATCTATAGGTCTGATGTTGTATGTAGAGTGGTGTGTGTAAGTGTAGTGTGAGTCTATAGGTCTGATGTTGTATGTAGAGTGGTGTGTGTAAAGCTTGTAGTATGGATCTATAGGTCTGATGTTGTATGTAGAGTGGTGTGTGCAAAGCTTGTAGTATGGATCTATAGGTCTGATGTTGTATGTAGAGTGGTGTGTAAAGTGTGGTATGGATCTATAGGTCTGATGTTGTATGTAAAGTGGTGTGTAAAGTGTAGTGTGGATCTATAGGTCTGATGTTGTCAGTGCTGAAGAGAGGTGTGGGTGTTACAGAGCGCTATTTCTGGAACCGACGTTACTGATGCTGGACGAACCGACCAATCACCTCGATCTCAACGCTGTCATCTGGCTCGACAAGTCAGTAGTCTTCCTCGTCGTCCCTTTTTGTTTGTTTTGTTTTGTTTGTATTATTATGTAAGTTCAAAACAGTATTTGAAACCGGACACACTTGAAAAAAATAACAAAAATATTCAACTGAATATTCAGCTTTTCAGAAATTTCAAAAGGAAAAAATAACTGAAAGACAGGGAGATGTAAAGGAACAGAGCTGACATGATTGGTCATCTTCTTCTTTTTTCTTGGGTACTCTAGCAGACACTCCATATGCAGACAGGCAAGTATTAATCCCATCTGCCCAACAAAGGGAGTGGAGTTTTGTGTGCGTGACTGTTTTTTTATCCTGCCATTAAGGCAGCCACACTCCAACTTTGGGGAAGGTGCACGCGATGTGTAACGTGTCATCCATACCAACGGCCAACCTGGCCTTCTCTTCCGAAAGTTGGTGATGGGATTTTACGTGTGTGCAAGATGTTACGCATGCGTTCACACACAGAACCTTGGTTTATAATCTTATTCAAAGGACTATGGGAAATAGAGTCAGAACCCATGTTAACTCCGAGTGAAAAATCCCCCTGTACTGAAACGGCCCGGCGGAGATTTTGAACGTGCAATCCAGGATCACGACTCCGGCGCTCTACCACTGGGCTATTTCGGCCCCCAATTGGTTGTCAAAAGCCCAACGACGTCGAAACGTGTCGCGTTTTGTCTTGTCATTGGTTTGTCGCTTTCGTCCGGCAGAATAGTGTTTTTTCTTTTAAGTTTGTTTCAATTTCCACGTGCAGTCAACTTTGAAACGTAATTTGAACATGGTTACTCAATAAAAAAATTAATTTAAAAGAGAGGAAAGGAAATAACGAAATGAAAATAATTTTAAAAATTCCTACGAATATATATGTTGCTATATCGTAAGTTTGAAGAATGTCACATGAGCCATTTACTCGGGAAAAAAAAAAAAATCTTTCAGAACTTTCTTCCCGAATTGTTGTTCATCATACCTGGAACTTCATCCCAGTCGAAATCTAGGTCACTCTAAGCTTCATACCCAGCACTTTCACTAAGTCTTATGCCGTAAATCCTACAAAAACACAGTATCTCCATCACTAAATCTCATTATAGAACGGCAGAACTCAAGGTTAGCCACGGTGAAAAACGGCATTTCGACCTCAAAACTTAAAAAATTCGTAAACTCGAGAACCACGGCACGTATCGACTCGCGGTTTTTTGCAAACGGAAGTAAATGGCTACAGGAAGAAGGAAGTCACGTTCTCGCGAGATTGTTAAGATGTTGCTGGCTCCATGTCTTGTCCGATGGGTTTATGTTAAACATTTTATTATTTACTGCTGCCTGGAGTTAGACCTAGTCTCCCAACAACAGAAAATGCACTACTCACTCGAAGCTTTTGACAGCCATCCAGCCATCTTCTTCAGTGATGCTGTTGCTGACTGAGTGAACTTGATTCAGATCACACGATTTCTTTGTCAAATAGTGATGTTTTGTGATGTCTCGCATGGGAGTGTGTTAAATGTCTGACGTTCATGATCATTTTTGTATCAGATATTAATTGTATTTACTGATTATCTTCCTTACATCAGCCGATGCTGTTTTTAACTCTTTAACTACTTTTTGTTTGTTTTTAAAGTAACATTTCAGTTTTTTTCCTTTTTTTTTTAGATAAGGTGCCAAATGAACTGAAATCAATCTTAAAAATTTCATATGCTGTTTTTTTGTTTTTGTTTTTCATTTATAGATACAGAAGCTGTAAAGGACACCCAGTTTTGTGTGTAAAATCTTGTAACGGATGTAGTTTTCCTGTGCATGTATCAATTTCAAAAAGGACTGTTCTGGTCCCTTTCTTAATTATAGACAGAAAGTCTAGAATTTATCCATAATGTTGATGAAGAGATTCCACTTCTTAGTCATCTCACACAATGCCACTGAAGTGTGTAGAACTGCAGAACGCACTTTGACTGCCAGCACAGCTGACTGTGTCATCCTATCGACTCGAAGGCGCATGAGCTGGCACGTCGTCTACACCCATATTAATCGCGTCCCTTTCACTGATAGTCACACTCGAAACAAGCTGAATTTTAGTTTTTTTTAAATGTTTTTTTAGGTTTAAACTGAAACTGTGATAGGCACTTTCGCAAAAGCTGTTATCCCTGAAGCGCATGTCTCAACATTGGAAGCTTACCTGTGAAGGGACAGAGTGGAGAGTTACCTGTGACAGGTGCTGTAGGGCAGAAGGTCAGTCAGCTGGTACTGGCAGAACAGTGGTTCGAAGGTGAGTGTCCAGCGTTGGAGATATTGACAAGGCCCAGTCTTGGGGGGGGGGGGGGGGGTCTGTGATGTGTGTGTGTGTGTGTGTGGGTGTGCATGTGTGGGTGTGTTTGTGTGTGTCTGTGATATATATGTGTGTGTGTGTGTGCGTGCATGCATGTATGTGTATGTATGTGTACGTGTGTGTGTGTGTGTGTGTGTGTGTGTGTGTGTGTGTGCTGTCAGTTACCTGCAGCAGTGGAAGAAGACGCTGCTGGTGGTGGTCCCACGACCAGAGTTTCCTGGACAACGTCTGCACCGACATCATCCACCTGGACCAGCAGAAGCTCTTCTATTACCGTGGTAACTATGGTAAGTCAACACAGAAAACTTTTATTTAATTACACATACTGTACTGTGGCTCACCTACGCAATTAGCGACAGTGGTTTAATATTCCAGCCTCGTACCGGTTAAGTCCATACAGACAAGAACCCGGAAGGGGCTTCGTGCCTTGTGCATGCCCAGATCATTCCTCTGTTCTCGGCAGCCTTTTTTCTGTGCTAGCCTCGTGCACTCAGAGCAGCTGAGTATTTTTTACTTTTTCTCGCAATCGATTGATTGTTGCTGCTGATTTTGTTGTTCTTGCATATGCTTTCGCTTAATTAACGGAGAAACGTTTGTGAAGTGTTTGGGTGGCTGGATAGCAAACCGCTGTCGCTTATTGCATTAGTGAGCCAAGGTAAGTATGTTAGATTAAACGTAAGTTTAGAAGGAAAATTTCCTGTTTTTGTTACCTTAGTATACCACTAGCAGCCCACAGTGAAATGGCTCGAGCATTTACCTGTGGAGCTGATGGTCTGGAGTTCAAACCTGTCATGTGGTCAGATTTTTTTTTTATTCTATATTGCCCTGAAAACTGTCTTTGTCCACCCAAAAATAAAAGGGCACCTGATTCAGTTCAGGCAAGGTTAAAATCAGTGGAAGGAGAGGGTGGGCTCTGCCTTTTTTATCATGCTGTGCCTTTGACACAACAAACTTCTGACAGTTCATGTCTCTTCAGACCAATAGGCTGTGAGAACTTTTGATTTTTTTTTTTTTGTAGCTAGAGAAAGTTGACATAGAAACTCTTTATTACTGTGGTAAGTAGGTGTTAAAACTTTTTTTTATCATAACTAGTATGGTAAGTTGACCAAGAAACTGTTAGTACCATAGTAACCGCAATAAAGCAACAGAAGTTATGGTAGTACTGTGGCAGGTCAGTACAATAGCTTTTACTATTCATGGTAGACCAGTTGGGAGGGATGTATCAGGGGGCAGAGTGTTCCCAGTTGACTGCGTCCATGTCGCAGCTCTTTGGGCCGGCCTCCTCTGTGTCCTTGTGGTTCATTGAGGGTCTGCCTTGCTCACACTCCCCACAAGGATGCCCATCAAGGCACAAACATCATCAGGTTGAAGAGAGTGACTAAGCAACTATTGTCGTCAGTAGGGGGCTTAGTTGGTGGTGTCCCGCCTATGTTGGGTCAGTACAGGCACCACTGAACACTACCAAAGTGACCTGGCAGCAGTGCAGCGTCTCCTCCGGTGGGTTGTCTCTTCTTGAGAACTTGAAATTGACTGCTCCCTGTGGACTGCTGGTGCCGGGGCTGTGGTGGGGAGGTCGGAATGAGCGAATGGGCACAGTGCCACTGAGGTGGTAAGAAGATAGGACAGCGAAAAAAAAAAAAAAAAAAAAAAAAAATCAGGCAGAGAGGTTCTGGAACATGTTCTTGCAGTATGTGTTTCCTATGTGTCCTTTTTTTTTTTTTTTTTTTTTTTCAAATATGCAACAACTGGTCATGATGATTGTATTATGGTATATATGCAGCAGCCATGTTCAGGATAGTCGTACAGTATGCTTTTGTGTGTTTACATTTGTAACGAACGGTAACGATGCCAGCATTTTTTTTGTGCAACAGGGATATTCAAGATTGTCATACAGTACGGGTTTGTGTGTTCACTTTTATAACGAATGCTAACAATGCCAGTGGTTTTGTGTTCACATTTGTAATGAACGGTAACGATGCGGGCAGTTTTTGTGCAACAGCCACATTCCAGACAGTCATACAGTATAGTGTTGTGTGTTCACTTTTGTAACGAACAGTAATGATGCTGGTGGTTTGTGTGTGTGTGTTACAGCCACCTTCAAGAAGATGTTCATCCAGAAGCGCAAAGAGCAGAACAAGGAGTATGAGAAGCAGGAGAAGAAGCTGAAGGAGATGAAGGCCTCGGGAAGTCTACCAAGCAGGCAGTGAGTGCTGCTGCTTGCGGCCTAGGGCTCCCCCCACTCAGGTTTTTTTGTTTCGGTAGCAAATGTCGTCCATACAACAACAACAAATTTATTGATCATATATTGAGTAAGTTGATTTTTCTGCAAACATGGTATGGATCTTAAGATGGAATGCATCATGCTTACAAACCTACCCTTTCACACACCCCTCTCACATACATCCAGGGAGAGAGAAAAATAATTTGGCAAAGGGATTTAAAGATATAGGAAAGGGGCGGATTAGCTGGGGGGGGCGGGAGATACGTATACGTTCGAATGCATAACACGAAAACAGGGCTACACTTAAGTTAAATCATAGAAGTGTACTCTGTCATGCCAGTGGAATAGATCACACATAGAGACACACAAATGAATACACACTCGCATATGTGCAAAGCATGTACACTGGTATTCTGAAGAGGAACAAGAGAAAGGAGAGATGGCTTCAGTGAGCACCTACAAGTTTGTCTTGATTGAGTTTGCTGTACTCTGTTACTTAACTCTCTTGACAAGCGAGCACCCGCTAGCGCGCCCGACCAGAAATCACACAGCCAAAAGGCTGAGCGCCAGCCAGCGCCCGGTAAAACACGTGGCAACAATGGGCGCCGCCATGTTTCTCGTAGAAAAGGAAGTCTCTCGCGAGAATGTGACTTCCTTCTTCCTGTAGCCATTTACTTCCGTTTGCAAAAAAACCGCGAATCGATACGTGCCGTGGTTCTCGAGTTACGAATTTTTTAAGTTTTGAGGTCGAAATGCTGTTTTTCACCATGGCTAACCTTGATTTCTGCCGTTCTATAGAGATTTAATGATGGAGATACTGTGTTTTGTAGGATTTACGGCATAAGACTTAGTGAAAGTGCTGGGTAATGAAGCTTAGAGTGACCTAGATTTCCACTGGGATGAGGTTCCAGGTATGATGAGCAACAATTTGGAAGAAAGTTCTGAAGAAGAGATTTTTTTTTTTTCCCCCGAGTAAATGGCTCATGTGACATTCTTCAAACTTACGATATAGCAACATATATATTCTTAGGAATTTTAAATATTATTTTCATTTCATTATTTCCTTTCCTCTCTTTTAAATTAATTTTTTAATTGGGTAACCATGTTCAAATTACAGAGTTACTTACTTTGCCGATGGTTTTCGGCGTAACTAAGCTCAGGTAGATGCATACTGAAGAGGGTTAACTCTTTCGCAACACACCGCAAGAATGATGGCAGTACCCGACTTACCACTCAGCCACGTGGGGTAAAATACTCGCTTCAAGCGATCTGCCACACAGGACATGTCACGAGAATGATGATGACGGTCTTCTGAAAATAAATATGACCGAATTTTCTGGAGAATTTTTTAACTAGTAGTGTCAGTGTACAGATACAGTCCTTCCTACATCATACCATACCAGTTAGCAGGCTACTAGCTGTCGATTTCATTGGTTAATTTGAAGAAAAAAGCAACAACCCGTCGGTGTCTTCAGGCACTGAATAAGTGCTCGTTCAAACAACAACAAAATAATCTTTTGACTTGTGAAACATTTATCATCATCAAGGAGACGAAAGATTGCTCTGTTTCACTGTACAAAAATTAAGTTACTGTCGGATTTGGGCTTTTTAGGGAAAGTTGAATCAAAAATGGTCAAAATCAATCAGGTGTCCTGAGGGAACGTCAGTGCTGTGACTGCAGTGTTAACTGGGCACAAACAGCAGAACAAGGGTCTGTGTTGGCTGTTAAGCAACGCTTTCGGTGTCAAGCTGCAGTGGCACAGCAGGACTCTCTTCATCTTCCCTTTTCTTCTTCTTTGTCTTCTTCTTCTTCTTCAGCTTCTTCTGTACTCCTTATTTACCACAATCGTGGAGTGCCCTCTTTCATGAGGTTTTTGCTTCAGCGTCTGTGGCGCGCTTGTTAGCATCGTGGAATCTTGAAGGTCCTATGTTCGATTCCCATCGCAGCCGTTTACTTGCCAGATTTTCCAGCCCTGAGCTGCTCCAGCCCAGAGTTGAGTTTACCAGGGATTCAGGTGGGATGACTGAGGTACACAGTTGTGTTTCGTCCGCTTCATGGATACGTCGTACCTGAGAGTATGGTTCGAATTTTTCTGACCAACACCGCAGGTGTCAGTGTGTCTCAGGCCTGGTTGATACCGCAGTGTATGATGAAAGTTAAGTGCAGAATACAGCCCTGTCATGTAGTTTCAGACCAAAACAGAACTCCATGGCGTCAGCCTCATTCTGTGCTGATTAGCATGGGACGTGAGAACTCTGTTAAAGAAAGGAATTTGCAATGGACACTGTTGCGCAGTGAGGAACATTCATGCAACCTCTTAGGTGTAGGTGTGTATTGTCATCCTGGCTCCTTTCTTTCCTTCTTTTTTAAATTCAAGATGTGTGTGTGGGGGGGGGGGGGGGGGGGGTGGATGGGACTCTGTGCATGTGTGTGTGTGTGTGGGGGGGGGGGGGAGGGGGGGAGGGGACTCTGTGCACGTGTGTGTGTGTGTGTGTGTGTGTGTGTGTGTGTGTGTGTGTGCGCGTTGTGTGTGTGTGTGTGTGTGTGTGTGTGTGTGTGTGTGTGTGTGTGTGTGTGTGTGTGTGTGTGCTTGCGTGCGCGTTTGTGTGTGTGTGTGTGTGTGTGTGTGTGTGTGTGTGTGTGTGTGTGTGTGTGTGTGTGTGTGTGTAGCCCCGAATGATAGGAAGGTAACTCTGGACACTCTGTGTCAGTGAAGAGTCATGCTGCTGTTTGCAAACAGGAAGCCAAGCAGAAGGAAGCGCTGACGAGAAAACAGCAGAAGAACCGCAGCAAGCAGACGACGTTTCAGGAGGAGGAGAAGCCGCAGGAGCTGCTGACCCAATAATGGTTTATTCAGTTTTTTGCAGGCCCTCTGGCCCATATGAACATGTGAACTGAATTGCACAATAATTAGCATGGTATAGGTGAGTTTGAAAGAGTATAATGACAAAGAAACAAGAAATACACGGCAAATTTTATAAGCAACACAAGTAAACGTTTACCTAACAAATCAGTTATAGACAGAGATTTCATTTCCTTAGTTTTAAGGATTCAGTAATGTATACTGCAACTTTGAATAACAATTCATTTGACATATTTCTACCTAATAACTGTATCTTAAATTCTGACGGAAAACGATAATTATACAAAGGGTATGAATTTCTTGCGAAGTGTGTGGAATATTTAGGACAAATTAACATAAAATGACATAAATCTTCAACACAATGACCATCACACTGTTTACAAAATTGATCAGTGATTTGTTGAGTCGAGTGACACATACTGTTCAGAGGTAGCCGATTGCATCTAAACAGACACAAAACACGACAATGTTCACGAGCAGACAACTGACTCGCATAACCAGCCATTACTAACTCTGGGTGATACATACAATAGTCAGGGTATGATGATGAAAGCGAAGAATGCCAGTCTTGAAAATATGAATCCTTCAAACGTTGTTTGAGCAGATCTATAAAACAATGAGCATTTCCTACATTTTGCATCTGCCATACATATCCAAAGCCATAAGTGCACAATAGCAGTCACATGTGTAACCCAGTTTTTTTTCTACCAGAGTGATCGTGCATTTGCAACATTTTATAGCATTGTTTTGGATATCGGTTGTCGGACATAGACACAAGCCTGCACCAATATTCACAAGTCGAAGATATGTATCAATATAGATAGGATATCTACCACAGAGAGTGTGTGTGTGTGTGTGTGTGTGTGTGTGTGTGTGTGTGTGTGTGTGTGTGTGTGTGTGAGAGAATTGATCAGCTTTGAATCAAAAGAGAGAGATGGGACCTGAAGAAAATGACCTTAAATGGCTATAATAATGCTAGCCAATTTAGAATCACTACAGATACAGACTGATTAATTAAGCAGTCCTCAGTCCTGTGCTGAGCCAGTTACAAATTGCCACAATCAGTTGCAACCAAGTCAGTTGTTTGGTCAGTGAAACAAAATCACCACATGTGGTTATGCTTAGCAAGGAGCTGCTGGGTCAGTTGAAAATCAGAAATATTAGAATTGGTTAATAAAGACCAAAAAATGTCAATTTATTGGTCAATTAAAACTCACAAATAATACAACACAACCAGTTGTTTTGAGATTTAAAAATAAGAAATGATAGAAGTTGTCGGTTGTTTTTGAATTGCTATTCTTATGCCATAATAATTCTCAAACGCTGTAGAATATTCCATATTCGTTGATCGGTTGTGCTACGCCAGATTTCTTAAAACTTTGATTTTGTAAATGTCAAAGAATCGTGGTTTGGGATGGCCATGAGAGAATGATCAGAGAGAGAGAGAGAGAGTGCTTTATGAATGTTGTTTGTGGAAGGCCATGTCTCCATTTGGGAGTGATTGTGACTGTCGTATGAAGATTGATGTGGGTGACTTCTTCATGGACGTGAAGACTTTGACCTTGGTACTAGACTCGACCTTTCAATCTTTTACCATCAGAAATCAGAACTAGCATGTGTGGTTCATCTCCCTCGGCTTTCTGTGACCTCTGAAGAGTCATGGAAACAGGAGTTCGGTTCATCTTTGGAACACTTCCTCATGAAGGTACAGTTGTCTCAGTTAAAGGTACTGAACGTCAGGACGGATCTGATCGTCAATAACGCGTCCGTACATTGAAAAGAGTGGCACGAAGGATGATGGTCTTTGCTAAACAGTCGTAACAATGTTAACTCTCTGTTAGATGTGGAGAGTCCATTTAAAAAGAAACTTTTTAGAAAGAAGTTGTGTAAATGATTGATGGGTTCATTTTTTTTTTTTTTTTTTTAATGTGTTTGAACAGCTGTGACCTTTGGGTATCCCGGTCAGAAACCCCTCTTCAAGGACGTGGACTTCGGTATTGATATGGGATTCCCGAGGTGAGAGACTGATTGGTTTGTGGTTAGGATTACACATAGGGATAGAAAACTTTACAGAAACGTGTAAATTTGCTTTCACATATAAAAACAATGACGAAAGCAACAAAAAAAAAAAAAAAAAAACTTGTGCTTCTGCTTTGTATCAACTTTTTACAGCAAAGGGATCACAGTTCATGTGCAGTGCGTTCCCTTGGCTGGGTTTCTTTAAGCTTCCTTGTGGTTGGTCAGCGTTGACCAACCTGGCAGCGCTGTATTTTTTGTTGTTTATGAGGACAGAGAATTATCATGAAGATTTTGGCGATGTACATTAACCAAAGAAACTGATAAAGTATGTCGCTGCAAATGTGGTGTTAGGTCCCTGGCTAGACAGTGATTGTGAATTCAGATAGGATGAGTTATGTGTGCAACAGTATGCTTTTTTTTTTTTTTGTCACCGGACCTCTTTCACAGCCCTGAGCACAGGGCAGAGACAGTGTGTTCAGCTAGGACATTGATTGTGGATGTCGGCTTGCGTTCATATATCATCACATCTTTTTTCTTTTCTTTTCTTTTTTTTTTTCTTTTTTTGTCTGTCTCCCCATGTATCTGTTATGTTCATGTTAAGCGTATGTATGTATACTTATGAGTGTCGGTGAGTTTTAAGGAGTTGTAGAGTTATTTTGTATTAAATTGTGCTTTTCGAAACATCATTTTTTTTTTTTTTTTTTTTTTTGTAATTCTTTCTAGTTTCTTTCTGTCTTTTGTAAAATGTGTGTGGGTGTATTGATATGTTGCAGTTGCCATCGTGGGCCCGAATGGTGTGGGGAAAAGTACACTGCTCAAACTCCTGATGGGAGACTTACAACCTGTAAGTGGAGGAACGTATATACTTGGTATAATTGTAGTAGTAATCATACCAATGATAATAAGGCTAATGGTGATCATAGCAGTAATAGTAGTAGTAGTCGCAATACAAGTAACAATGATAGCAGCAGTTGTAGTGACTGGAAAGAGAGAAGTTGTAGCAGTAGTAATAGTTATTTCAATAGCTGTCATAGTAACTGTAGTAAATGTAGTAATAGAAATGTTGTAACAGTAGCATGCAGTAAACCATAGGAGTTGGTGGAGGTAGTAGAAGCTGAAGTTTCATTTTTTTTTTTTTTTTTTTTAAACACTTCCAGCACCAGTATGCCAAAAGAATGTGCCCCTTTGCAGCATTCATTTTCCTGGTTACCACATTTAATTGCAAAGTGAGGCGACTGCAGGCAGAAATCTAAACAAATCTAAAAAAAAGTTTAAGTACTATATCCACCAAACATGAACAAACGAATCACAAGACAAAACAACGCGTTTCATCCTCTTAGGTCTTCTTCAGACAAGATAAACAACACTCGGGACAGCGAAAATGAAGAAGGAGCAATCACTCATCAAATCCGGCACAAGATGGGCGTTGAAGCATTGAAACCTTGTGCACACAGCTTGTTTGGCTTTGCATTTTTTTTTTTTTTTTAACATTCCAAAATTTCTACAAAGAAGCTACCCAGCATTTGTTTTTTTTTAAGAAAGTAGACGGGGAAACTTGAAGTGAACTTATCACATGAAACAAAGTGCCGGTGACATGGTGTGGGATGGCTGAAAGGAGGGGATTGGCTGAAATGCTGAGGACTTTGAGGTTTGAGAACGCCCGGAAAGAGGATGGGTATGCAGGGAGAAAATGCGGCGTTAACATGAGTCTGAAACTTGCTGAACTACAGATGCAGGTAATTTACAGGAGTGGATTTATGAACAAAGAAAATAAATGCATGGAAAAGTGAAGTGGTTTCAGCTAAGAGTAGTACACAGGTGTCTTTGGACAAATGTTATTCTTAAAAATATTGGTGTACTGAACAGTGAATTATGTAGTTTTTTGTCATGCCACAAAGGACAGTATCAGTCATATGTTCTGGCAACTGTGGAGTTGTTATGGATTTTTAGAATGCTTTGATGTATGCGATGAAAGAAAAAATGTTACAGTGTGTCAAAACTACGAATTACAGAACACTGGTTATTCTTGGTTCTGATAAAGATATAAACATTGATCAGATCTTTTATTTCATTTTGATACTGCTAAAGAATACTTGTACCACTGTAAATCAAATGGAAATATGCCCACTGTACAAGTTTTTATTAATAAGTTAAAAAAACAGATACAATATTGAAGAGTACATGGCGCACAAAAATATGGTATATAATGATTTTGTTGCCAAGTGGACTCCTTATAAAGCTTTTTTTAGTTGATTTCAGAAAAGAAAAAAAAAGCCACTCAATTCATAGGTATTTGAAAAATTGATTGGGAAAAAGAAAAGAAGAAGAAAAAAATTTGGTGGTTTTCATGTGACATGTTTCAGGCCCATTCAGTAGACATCTATAAGCCTTTTAGTTCCTATAATCATAGTATATAGTCCAACCTTCATTTGCTTCTATCTGATGTAACCAAGTTGACCAGGGGGGGGAAAAAAAAAGAAAAGAAAAGCTCTCTGTAATAAGTAACAGTGTTTGGATAAGCGTTTTATGTTAGGAACTGTGGAATATGTGGGTGTGAGAGAGGGATGGAAGCATGATCTGTGTGATAGCGATTGCAATCATTGGTGATAACATTTACCCATATTCGTATCATACATGTTGAAGTTTTGAGCAGGCTAGAGTGCTTTATACAGTGTGAGAGCTGTGGTGTGTGTGATTTATCAGAAATGTATGCATGCATGTCTGTGTGAGCGTTTGTGCGTGCAGGCATTACGTCAGTATTCAAAATACTTGTTGTATTAACCTTTGTGATTTATGTTTTTAGCATGGCAATTTGTTGTTGATTCAATATGGAAGAGTGAGATGATGTTTTAATTTACATCAGTGCATTGGGCAGAGTATGATATTGTTGCTAGTATTAGTAGTTTCAGAGAGTATGGTGTTCTTGTTGTGTCATATGGTATAAAGAATATGGCAGGGGCTTTTTTTTTTGTGTCACTGTCTAAAGTATGGTGGTTTTGTAGTATCAAAATTTTTGTTTTTTAGTTGTGTCACCGCAGAAATAAAGAGTACGGAGGGGTTTTTTTGTGTTGTGTGTCAGCACAGTATTGAAGAATATGGTGAATGTGTGTGTTGTGTCAATACATTGTCAAAGATTATGATTTTTTTTTTTTTTTTGCAGAGTGTGGGAGAGAGACGCATCAACCACCGTCTGGTGAGTTAATTATCGTTGGAGAGTGCTGATGGTGGTGGTTGTGTGTTGTTACCATTGTTCCTGCCATTACGGTGGTTGTGTTGTTACCATGACTTTGGCTCCTGCTATTATTATTGTTGATGCTATTGCAGTCCTTTTATTCTGAATTTTCTCTTGTTTGCTATGATTCTAAAGTTTGTAGAGCTGTAAGAGGGATTAATTGTATGTTAAGGTACTGCTATAATTCTAAAGTTTGTAGAGTTGTAAGAGGGATCAGTTGTATGTTAAGGTACTGCTATAATTCTAAAGTTTGTAGAGTTGTAAGAGGGATCAATTGTATGTTAAGGTACTGCTATCATTCTAAAGTTTGTAGTAGAGTTGTAAGAGGGATCAATTGTATGTTAAGGTACTGCTATCATTCTAAAGTTTGTAGAGTTGTAAGAGGGATTAATTGTATGTTAAGGTACTGCTATCATTCTAAAGTTTGTAGAGTTGTAAGAGGGATTAATTGTATGTTAAGTATCATTCTAAAGTTTGTAGAGTTGTAAGAGGGATCAATTGTATGTTAAGGCTACAGGATTGCACATAGTATGGCCAGAAGCAGCGTAGAGGATTACGTGTGTAAGACAAGTGAGTGTGGTTGTGTGAAGGGGTAGGTAGAGACGAGGGAAGAGGAGTAGGAGATGGGGAAGTGAGCAAGTGGATGCATCATCTTCCACATCAGCACCAGCTCGTTGGTTTCTTCTTTCTTTCATTTCTAATCTTAGTTGAACCAATGACTCATCTGGACCAAATCAACCTCAGACCAGCATGTTCTACACGCTACTGCTTCTCATGGTTTACTGGTTACACACCAGCCCAGTAAGGGGCAGCTGCTGCTTTTCAGCCCTTTACATTCACAAACACCTGAACAACACAATAAGCATCACAGCCTTCACCACACTCTGCTCAGTGAAGAAATGGCCGTAGAGCCAGGACGCTGGGAGTATATAAGTCTCCCACCCTTTTTCAACGAGATCTTTCCAGAAACCCCTTTTGTGGCCATTGCCACGCGTGAGTCACAGTAGAACCATTCGAAGTATATATTTATGATAGAAGTGTCAAATCCAAAAGAGGTCAGATCCAGCTTTGTTGGGCTGCCATAACTGTCTCCAAACTTCAAACACATATTCTAAATCACACAGCCCGACAAAATGGGGGGCCGACCATCAGTAAGTGGCTGGATGTGGAAAGGCACGGGTGGGGGGGGGTTGGGGGGGGGGGCACCATCAAGACAAACCCTGTAGACCATGTATCTACGGTGAAATCTGGCATGTGTTAACTCCGTCGCCAACAACTTCCACCTGTGGCAAATCTACTCTCTCAAAGGCTCAAACCTTCCTTAGCAACGGCAGCACAACTTCGGCGTCACAGACTCCCAAGACTGTCTGTTTGGCCTCTGATAAGTCTTCCAGACCAATCCATCCAGACCAGCCATGGTCAAAGGGAGGCTCAGGCCCCTCCTCAGCAAAGGCACACCAGTTACAGTGTCGCCTTATTCCATGGCTGTCTTCTCCGCCTCTAAGTAGCCTTCTAAACCAGACTGTCAAGACCAGCTGCAGCCGACATGTCTGCCGAGTGACCACCGTCTCCAGATGTCTTACCTGACATTCCAAGCTACCAGCTAAGTTGCCCCTCACTGCGATCCCTCCATTAGGCGAAACTGCATTTTGGGTCAACTCCCTCGCTGATGGTTCCGCTATTTGTGAAATTCGATTTCAAATAGGTCCTGTCCCACGTTTGAGGGATTAATTCCTGTCAGATCTCTGCTCTCAAAAGATGGGCACAATCATGCCCTGGACAGTTTGTGTCATTTCGTAGAGGATTGTGAACCTGTTGCAAACCTTAGCATGTGAAAATAGAAGAAAAGGATTGTATGTATGTTTTAGTTAAAAGCACAGGGTTCTACAGTGTGTTTCGTTAGCTAATGATTGTAAACATGTCGCAAGTGTAAGATTGAAGATGTAACGAGAACATGGGAGAGTGAATGTGTTGCAGGCATAGGCTCATGAAAATGGTGTAAGCACAGGATTTTAGACATGCTGCAACCGCAGGGTTTTAGATACTCGTAGGTTCTTAGGTGTGTTGTAGGCATAAAATTGTATGCATGTTCTAAACGTAAGGATGTGAATATGTTCCAAGCTTAGGATTTTTAAACAAGGGTAGGTTTATAGATGATTTTTAGGCATGAGGGTGTATATACATGGGATATAAACATGCTCCAAGCATAGAGGTTTAAACATGTTTTAAGCATAAAATGTGAGGAAGTTTTGAGGATAGGGTTGTAAGCATGTCATGAGTGTGGACTTTTAAGTGTGTTGTAAACGGAGGAGTGTAATCGTGTTTACACATCCTGGGTGTAGGCTTTTAAGTATAGTATAAACACAGGAATGTAATCATGTTCTACGCATCAGGAAGTAAAAGATGTTGTAAGATATGATTTCTAAGATGATGCAAGCATGGAATTTTTTTAGGTGGTAAAGGGATAGGAGTATCGTGATATGGATGTATACTTTCACTGTTTGAAGAGCATTAACGTTTTAAGTGAAGGATTGAACGCAGGCTCTGAGTGTCGTACTCTGAGCATGTTGTCAGTGCCGTAACCATGTCGTTCCAAAGGCCACAGCCGTGGGGTGTGTCACACGACGACCAGTCAGTTTGGTGATGACTTGATGCACGCTGTTTCAGAGGGTGGGCAAGTACGACCAGCACTCAGCCGACCAGCTGAACCTGGAGGAGTCCCCTGTGGAGTACCTGAGGGTAATGTGGAAAGCCATGCACACGCATACACACGCACTCACACACACACACACACACACACACACACACACACACACACACACACACACACACACACACACACACACACACACACACACACACACACACACATACCACACCACACACACACACACACACACATACCTCACACGCACATTTCACACACACACACACACACACACACACACACACACACACACACACACACACACACACACACACACACACACACATATCTCACACACACTCACATATGCACGCACACACACACACACACGCATGCATGCACACACACACCACACATGCACTCACACGCGCACACACACACACACACACACACACACACACACACACACCTCTTACACACACACACACACACACACACGCACACACACACTGACTTTCTGTGACAACAGCCATACTCTCTGGTTTCTCTCTCTTGCAACACATGGACACATACTCTCTCTCTCTCTCTCTCTCTCTCTCTCTCTCTCTCTCTCTCTCTCTCTCTCTCTCTCTCTCTCTCTCTCTCTGGTGAACTGGAAGAGCTCTCTGTAGAATATTTTTAGGCGAAATGCAGCATCCCTGTCTGTGAGACTTGAAGAGTTATCTCTGGAATGAACAAAAGTTTAGAAATGAAAGTCAGGGGTTACATAGTGTATTGGCCACAGGGGCAGTGACTGTGAGAGGTGCACTGTGTGTGCAGCAGGGCATGATGGAAGGCAGTGGCCATCCCTCTGTTTCCACAGCCTTAAACTCTCCCTGAACCGAATCAGGTACCCATTTATTGCTGGGTGGATGGAGAGGATTTTCAAGCCTGGAAAATTCTGACCTCACAAGTGGTTTGATCTCACAATGATCGGCTCCGCAGGCAAACGCATTATCCATGGGACAGCGGGGGCCCTTCCATCGCTGGAATAACTGCAGTTAATATACAGCATTCCTTTCTGTGAACCTGAGAGAGTTATCTGTCAGAGAACCGAAGGAAATATAGAGCACCCAGCCCAGTGAAACGGGAAAATCCAGGGTTCGTGCGCTCCTTGAAACTCCTTGAATTCTGACAGGGAATTTCAAGACCTTGAAAACCTTTGAAAATCAATAAAAATGTGGTTTTCAAGGTCTTTGAAAATCAATAAAATGTGGTTTTGTTGACCAAAACCTCCTTGAAAACTTTTGAAAATCAAGCCATCAGCTCCAAAAATCTTTAATGTGGCAAAAAGAAGTGGCAGTTTGATTTTTTCTGCGTTCAGGTTGATGAAAAGTTATTTTAAAACAAATTTTTACAAACATCGTCGCGATCGGCTATTTAACCAAGGGAGATAATTTGTGAATTACAAATTATCTCCCTTAGTCGACGATAATCCAGAATCGTGACGATGTTTGTAAAAATTTGTCTTTTGATAATTTTTCATGAACCTGAACGCCGAAAAATCAAACTGCCATTTCTTTCTTCAGTGTTTACACAAGTAGTGTAGCCTTCAGGGATGAGGTGGCATGAAAATTTGACCATTTTCTTTCAAAAATCATGTTTTTGTGTTTTATTTGTTTTTGTACTCGAGAAAGTCTGTCGAAACCATTTTGGTGTTCAGTTTGTCTATTTTCACATTTTTCTTAGTAAAAAAAGGACTTTACTGGAAGGAGGTGTGAGTGAAAATTGCTTAACTTCTTTATTTTCAAACATCGTTTTTCTCAATATCACTTTTTTTTTGACAATGGGTGATGGTCAAGAAGAACAATATTTCTGGATCCAGACTAGCTAGCTTGGTAATTTTTTTTTCATTTGATCAGAAATGATTTCTGCATGCAATTACATGTTATTTATAAGTCAAAACAGCACATATCATTTGCTATTTCTATTGGAAAAATTCAAAAGCAATGAAATGCGAAGCCTGATTGCCACCATATGGAAAAAAAATTCTTGAACAAAAAAAAAGCAATTTAGATATATAGAAATCCTGTTGTAATTGCATTACAATAGCTCAGCAAAACAGTTTATAAAAATCCTTTTGTAATTGCATTACTATAGCTCAGCAAAACAAGAAAAGCCATGTTTCAAGTGCCTAATGTCTGCAATGATACAGATACAGTTCTTGTCATGAAGCTTTTTTTTTTTTTTAACTTTTTTTTTTCATCATCTTGCCCCCATTTGTGGTCCCCAAAAATCACAGAGCTTTGAAATCACCCAAATATGTTTTTCCATTTTTTTTTTTTTTTACGTAAACAATAGAAAATTAATGAAGAGGTGGTAAAAGAACAATGATTTAATTTTCGTGCCACCTCTTGCCTTCAAATGAAAGAAGTGCTCTTTGAAAAACTCCTGAAAACTCCTTGAATTTTGTTCTTGGGAGTCTGTAGGAACCCTGAGATCTGTATCTGTAGGTAATGTACAGCAGCCTCTCGTCAGATGGAAGAGTTTTTCTGTGAAACATCTGGAGGTAGTATAGACTCCTTGTCTGTGTGAACATGGGAGGGTTTTCTGTGGAATACCTGTGGAAAATATAGAGCACTTTACTATGTGAGCTCGAAAGAGTTTTCTGTGGAATACCTGTGGAAAATATAGAGAACTTTCCTATGTGAACACGAAAGGGTTTTCTGTGGAATACCCGTGGAAAATATAGAACACTTTACTATGTGAACATGGAAGCAGGTAGGTGATAAGGAGTTCCCACATGCATGAACGTGGAAGGGTTTCCTGTGGAATAACTGTGGGAAATATAGAGCACTTTACTGTGTGAACGTGGAAGGGTATTGGTAATAATTAGCACCCACCGGTGTGAACATAGAAGAGCTCTCCTTGGAATATCTGTGGTAGTACAGAGCGCTCGTTTGTGTGACCACAGAAGAGTTTTCTGTGGAACATCTGTAGATACTCCTTTGTGTAAATCTGGAGGATATCTCCCTTGGATTATCTACAAGAAGAGCATCTGAATAATTGTTTCAGCTGTCAGCTCTGACACATTTTGTGTGTGTGTGTGTGTGTGTGTGTGTGTGTGTGTGTGTTGATTGTTTTGATTTTTGGGGGGTGGGGGTGGGTCTTTTGTTATTGGTTTTGATTGTATGTGTGCGTTTTTTTTTTTGTTGTTTTTTTTTTTGGGGGGGGTTGTTTATTTCTAAGTACTTTTGTTTAGGTACTTTACACATTGTAGGTAAATTTACTTTTGTAGCAGAGTGGAGAAAGCGATTTTTGGAAACCTCAGTTAAACCATTTAGTGCCTACCATCAAACCGTGATTAAGTGTTTTGTTGGAGTCTGTGTGAGACTCGTTAGCATCATTGTATGTAGTAAGTGTGTGTCTTTGTGTGTGGTACATGTGTGTCTTTGTGTGGTGTATGCATGTGTGTGTGTGTGTGTGTGTGTCAGGACATTAAACATGCATATCAGGGCTCAATGAATGTAGTCATTAATGTTTGTGTCTGTGTGTGTATTGTTTGTGATCGACGTTGAATCTGTAACACCAAAGGCTTGATCAAAACATTGTAATCACACAGTGTGTGTGTGTGTGTGTGTGTGTGTGTGTGTGTGTGTGTGTGTGTGTGTTCAGAGGTTATTTGACCTTCAGTACCAAGACGCCCGCAAGATGCTGGGGCGAGTGGGCCTGGCCAGCCACGCACACACCATCCTCAACCGTGACCTCTCTGGGGGTCAGAGGGCGAGGGTCGCCCTAGCGGAGCTGTCCTGTCGTGCTCCGGATGTGCTCATCCTGGTGAGTCAGCCGGACTGGGTGTGGGCAGCCCGTCACCTTTAGAATACAGTCCTGGTGTGAGATGGCAGTGTATGTCGGTCAGCGAGCTG
>JADBJO010002482.1:250966-258466 GCA_016801955.1 Conus betulinus
AGGGGGTTAGGGGGTGGGGGGATGGGATTCTAAATGGCTGTTTAGGGATGAAGATTCGAAGAATTTCCTAACAGCTTCTTTTTATCTGTCACCATTTTGTTCCCATACATTGAGTGGAGAATTGGTTGAAACTGTTTTTGCCGTCAAAAGCGAAAATGACACAAGCGGATGATAATTACCGAAAACGGTACTTGCAGAGCCAGAGGTGGGCAAACAGCTCCCACAAACCATTTCCACAAAAAGGAAGTTTGAAATAAGGAGGAAACTGTGTCTGAAAATTTGAAGTAAGGAAATGAATAGTAAATAAAAAAACAGAAAGGGTGAATCGTGCTTCCATGGTGAGACAATTAGTGGTTCATAACTCCAAACGATTGCCACATATGGCTCCAATTCACCTACCAACATGCAGAGACAAAAGCACACCGAACAAACTAGCAAACATCCTTTGAGAGTGTCTTTTTCGTTTGTTCTGTACACTTCGGTTCTGCATATTAAAGGATGTGTCCACGTTTGTTCTGCATGCTTGGGGTCTGAATATTAGCTAGGCGAATCGGTGCCATGGGCAGTTTTTGTTTTGAGTTGCGCGGATTTCCACAGAGCTCGGTCAGAAGGAAGCAGTCAGTTTATTTCACTGTCCCGGCTGCATTTCAAACCTTTGTTGTTCATATGGGGCCGGGGTGGGGGTTAAGGAGGATATATATATATATATATATACACCTATATGTATATAGTTTGTGGGTTTTGTTTTGCATGCTCATAATGTCATCACTATTATAATTCATACCGCAAACTCAAATCAAAAACATACAGCCATCACATAACTGGACAGACACACACGTTTGCATCCATCACATAGCCGGCAGACTCTCTCTCTCCTCGCTCACTGATGTCAGGATGCCTTCTGTGTGTTGTCTCATCACTGGCAGTATTTCTCAGAATCATCAGCGAATCGGATGATTTTCGCTGTGGCGCTGTATGAGGGGTGTGCAAGCATTAATGTAGTCGTATCTCTGGAAGCAGATGTCCTTATCAGACATCAGTGTAAAATTTTTTTTTGCTGATGTTTAATCTGCCCTCTTTTTCTTTATTTTGCAGGGATTTTTTTTGCTTTCTTTTTTTGCTATTTATTTTTTTTTCTTTTTTTTTTTTTTTTTTTTTTTGCTGGTTTAATTTTTACGATGCCAGCAGAGGGAGCTGGAGAAGTGGTAGGCGTTTCTCATCCCATGTACGTTCATGTTGGAAGGCCGCATACCTGTCAACCCACCATGCTGCATGCTTCCAGTGAGCAGCACTCAGCTGTCATTTCAGGGGCATTGACTACACTTTCAGTGCTGGTCGACACACTGTTTCTGACACACTTGTGGGGTACTGTACCAGGCAAACGGAAGAAGTTGACAGGTATGCGTTCTGCCCTTTCCTGGCGCGTGTTGTTGGATGAGCAGAGTGCACGTGAAATGTGTCTGCTGCAATAAAGGACAAATGGGAGCCACAGTCTTGAGCGTTGATGATGTCATGCAGCATGTGTTTCCGGGGGAATGAGTGGACGCGGGGAGGATGGATCACACTCGGCACCCAGGGCCACCTGAACCATGTTGGTTGAGTCATGATTGCAGGAATGGTATTTGGGCGCTGCAGCGGCTCCGCAGGCCTGACTGCGGAGGCTGAGGGGAAGGCAGGTGAGGTCATGGAACTGTGTGACTGAGGTCAGTCTGACTCCACCCACACACTGCTCTTTGCGGGGGCCTTCTCTCCACTGAGGCTGATCTGTTTAGAGTGAAGGTATTCCGTCAGGGTCTCTTGTCGGTCTTGCACGACTGTCAGACGCTGTGATGGTTTTAGCTCTACGCCACTTTTGGTTTCTCCTTGAGGATTGCCCTTACACTGCTAGTCAGAATGGCCTTGCTTTCTTCTTCATTGCATTAGTTTTCCTGTGAAGATTTGCTTAAGAACATGTTTGTTCTTAATTAAATGACTTGGTTATTTCAAGAACTTTGATATTACCCACTGCAGAATTGTTAAGGGATTTCCATTTCCAGACAGCACACAACAGTTACACAAAATATGCTAGGTTTTCAAAGAACCTGTTAAGGCAAAGGGTTTGTACAATCCTTTAAAGTCCTTAATTGGGGGGGGGGGGGGGCCTTCTTTTCAAGGCCCTGAAAGTCCTTAAAAAAAATCAGGCTTTTGCTCATAGGTCCTTAAAAAGTGCTTAAACTTTGTCACTGCCAACTATTTTCAATAAGGTCTGTGTAAAATCATGAGTCTATGGGGGGAAAAAAAAATCTGAAATTAAGATTTAACTCTTTCATTCCTACTTTTTATATGAACCATTACTTCGTCTTGTTCCTAGATTCTTATAATACGAGTATCCCCTTCATTCCTGGATTTGTAGAGAAAAAAAAAAAGAAGTGTAAAGCAAGAGCTGCCAAACCGGCCAGAATAGAGCGGCGACCACTTCCCCACTCTATAGGGGCCGTCTGGCATCCATTCCATTCATAGACATAGCCGCGAGAGAGACCCGGTCATGACGTGTACCGATGATGCGACTCGCGCTAAGTTCAAAGCGCTTACCGCGAGAACCGATTTTCCAGGCTGCAGGAAGGAAAGGAGGGATTTTGTGCTGTCCGGTTTTCCGGGCTGCAGGAAGGAAGGAAGGATAGGATTTCTGCAAACCAGGTTGCAGGGATGAAAGAGAGAAAAAAAAAAAAAAAAAGTGAAAGTACAAGAAGTCCAAGTCAAAGTTGACCGACAATCTTGTCGATCAGTTGTCTACTACAGGTACAAACACCGGAGTTACCGGCCTACATGAAGCCTGCGTACGATGATAGAATGATCTGCCATGTTGAAATTGAGAAGCCAGCATGCTGGGGAAGTGTCTGTTCATCATCATTTGGCTGGGAAAAAAAAAAGAATGAGACTATAAACTGAGGTTCCATTTGTTGTGAACACGCGCGTAACATCTTGCACACATGTAAAATCCCATCACCAACTTTTCGGAAGAGAAGGCCAGTTTTGGCCGTTGGTATGGATGACACGTTACACATAAGATGCACCTTCCCCAAAGCTGGAGTATGACAACCTTAATGGTGGTATTAAAAAATGGTCCAACACACACACAAAACTCCACTCCCTTGGTTGGGTAGATGGAATTAATCCTTGCCTGTCTTGCAAGGAGTGTCCGCAGGAGTATCAGTCTGCGTATGCAGGTAAAAAAGAAGAAAAAAAGAGGCCAGGATGTCTGATGTTGGGAAAGAGCTGCATGCCAGGGCACTTGTCTTGATGAAGCAGAAGTCCTCTGATGTCAACTCCAGAGGGCAACTGCACCGAGCATTGAACGCTTGGGACAAGTAGTGGTGGATGTGTCGGTCGGACGTGACTGTATCTGCCCTCAGTGTGTTAGGGCCTGGGAATGAAGCAAACGTTTTGACCATGAAGGGGTTTGCCCCTTCCCTTCCCATTCTAACTACATACCCAGCATCATCAAACACTAGGTACAAGCTTCCATGTGAAGTTGGTGCATGACCGACACCAGACATAACCGCTCACAAGACCAGGTGTATTACAGCTTAACCCTTTCAGTCCTGCCATGTGCACAGCCTAGGCAGCCACTCCTTCCAGATAAGTTCGGACTGATCTTCAGAATGGAGAGGGTCATTCATTTCAACTCGAGTATCTCCAAAAATCTCTTTTACCTAAAAGCTGATTATTTCATATGGTTATTGCAATACATTCATTGCAAAATGACTTTTCCCTCGACATACGAAGTTTTGTGAAGATGATATTTTTTTAGCTTTTGATACTATACACACACGTGTGTGTGTGCGTGCATGCGTGTGTGTGTGTGTGTGAGTGTGTGTTGAGGAAAACTTTGCACACTGGCATAAGCCAGCATGATTTAATCAATCGAGCGTCATGACAAGACATACCACATATACCTTTTCCAGCTGTGACCTATTCGACTGGATGCTTGCATGCGCGTGCACACACACACACACGCACGTACGCGCGCACACACACACACACACACACACACACACACATTCACACACAACAAACAACAGCTGCTCTTTCATGCGCCGATCCTCCAGTGTCAATAACTCACTTTCGATCAAAATGCTGTAAGAAATCGGTTACATCAAATGTATCCTCACAGCAGAAGATAATCTATTGACAGGAAGAGGATAACAAATGATTTAAAAAGCTTCTTTCCGTCCATAAATGATCCTGTCTTCTTGGCTAAAAGTGGATGATCCTCACAAAATGTGGACAGCCACTGAACGAGCCTGATACATGGAACAATTCAATATGAGAAACTTGCCGCGCATTAGCTTAAAGACAATTAACACTGAGCTGTTCTGACAAGTTGCCTTAAGGCGATTAACGCGAATACAGAAATGAAATCCTCTTCCGTTACGAAGTCTCCCAAACATGATAACGATAGGCAAAAAGTATAGATTAGGTCTCCACATTTACTGGGTATGCAGCAACAAGCCCACAGTAGCGAATGAGCACCAGCCTTTTTTTCATTCACAATTGTTCATTTTCATCTTGTTGATGGCCACAATCAACATGGTTTCTCGTTCTTCGTTTTCACTGTCCTAAATGGTATTTGTTTTTGCCTGAAGAAGACCCAAGAGGTCGAAATGTATTGTGCTTTGTTCCTGTACTTTGTTTGTCTATGTCCTTGGCGGTAACTAACCCCCCCTCTCTTTCTAAATTTCACAATTAACGTTTTGATCACCCTGCTGCTTTATAGCTTTGTATGTTAAAAAAAAAATACTTGAGAGAAAAACGGAAAAAATAATCTGATGTGGCGAAAATCAAAGTATCAATTTCAACGTGAGGTGACTGCAGGTGGAAATGATCACAAATTATAAAAGAAATTCAAAGAAGTAAATCCGCCAGTGAACAGGGACAGACGAAGTACAAGACTAAACACGACGCGTTTCGACCTCTTCACACGCAAGAGAAACAACATTGAGGACAATGAAAACTAAAGAACGAGCAAATCAATGCCCATCTTGCATGGACTCTGAGAGGAGAAGTGATTGCTCGTTGAGACTAGCTCGTTGTGTCCTCTGCTTGGCAAGAAGAGTTTGTGGAATTTGGACACCGTTTCTTGCCACAAACACGCGACAAAACTACGGCTGCAGATGCTGAATTGTATACAAGCAGGTAATGTTTATTTTTCTTTCTTTTTTTTATCACTGCAATGTACTGATCAATATCAATGTTGAATCATGTCAAAAGAACTGCATGGGACCAACCAATACCCTAAATCCACCATCACCATTGTTGCAACACATACACACTCGTTCGCATGGACACACACACACACACACACACACACACAGATATTCACATTATGCACACACTTGCATAGTCATAGACATTCATGCAACTCTCTCTCTCTCACTCCCCACCGCCCCCCTTCTCTCTCTGCCTCTCTCTCTCTCTCTCTCTCTTCGTCTAATTTCACAATTGTGAACAGATGTAACACAAAGTACTACTACTACTACTACACACGCGCGCGCGCACACACACACACACACACACACACACACACAGATCCGGTGCCGTACAAAATACCAGAAAGACTCATGTCTTCCACACTACCATCAAAGACTGAAACAAGCCGCCAGAATCAGATGTCTCAGTTGTCGCCCTTGAATTTCACAATGGTCAAAGGCACCAAGCACCAAAAGCCTAAACAAACTTGTGGCTTGTCAGAATCGGTAGTACGTAATGGGCCTGACCCCTCCACATCCTCGCTTTCTTAATTCAACTGAGGTTTTTTTTTTTTTTTTTTTTTTTTTTTTTTTTTGGGGGGGGGGGGGGGTCTGTCTTCTATACCTTCTCTTTTTCTTATTTTTTTTTTCCTTTTTGCTTCTTCTCTGCCATTTTCTCTGCTATTCTCTTTCTTTGCTACACACAGAGTGAATTATGTATCACGACACAAAATAACAGAAGCACAGGGAAAGTTCTGTTGACTGCGGGAAAGAATGTTATCTGGGATCGTCTTCAGAGGGCACGTCAGACCTCATGGCGAAAGCTTGGTCGTGTCTGGAGTTGTACTGCCTTCACCTATCAGCGGAACAGCAACGAGTGAAGCTGTGGGGTGTACATGGTAGTTGTTTGACAGTGGCGCTTTGGGGTGGGTTTTTTTTTTTGTTGTTGTTTTTTTTAGTTTTTTTGTTGTTGTTGTTGTTGTTTTTTTTGTTTTTCTCTGCAGTCATGAAACAGTGGCTGGTACACCCATGGGAACGCTCCCATGGAAGTTCTGTCATGTCACATCCAGTGGCCATTCCACAGTGGCATCTCCCAGGGAGCAATTACGTCCTTTTGACATCTTAATGGATTCCCTGTGCGTGTCTGCACCCTATGTGAACACAGCGCAGGCTTCCAAGGGAGGTGCAGGATTGCTCCCAGCTGGTTTGTTGGGCAGTTGAGGACAATACTTCCTCTTGGTCCCACCCGCACCTTCGGGTGTATCTTTTCCTTGTCACCACACTAAACAATAGAACCTAGATACACCCTGACGCTTTGGTTCAAGCGCCCAAACACTTAAGTCCACCAGAAATTGTCCATCAGTAATAGAACATACAGACTTGACACCGGCTGCTCCTTGTGGATTGCCAGTGCCGGGGCTGAGGCAGGATGGGCCGGGCTGTGGCTGTGGACAGGAGAGTTGGAATGAGCAACGTGGGTGCAATGACAATGAGATAGCACAGAAGATGGGACAGGAAAAAAAACAAACAAACAAACAAACAGGAAAAAAAGTAGCACAATTTGCTCAAATAAGATATACTACTGTTGAATTTCAACCGAGGAGAGGAATAGAGAAGAAATGAAGAAATGAACACATATGCCAACACACGCTCTCGCACACAGAGGTAGAGTATGCCAACGCGCACTCGCGCACACAGAGTTAGAGAATGCCAAGGTGCGCTCACACACACACACAGGTAGGAGTATGCCGACGCGCGCTTACACACACAGATCTAGAGTATGCCAACGCGCACGTTCACACACAGAGAGGTAGAGTATACCAACGCGCACGCTCACAGAAGTAGAGTATGCCAAAGCATGCTCACGCACACAGAGGTAGAGTATGCCAACGCGCACACTCACACACACACACAGAGGTAGAGTATACCTACGCGCGCGCTCACAGAAGTAGAGTATGCCAACGCATGCTCACGCACACAGAGGTAGAGTATGCCAACGCGCACGTTCACGCACACAGAGGTAGAGTATACCAACGCGCACGCCTCACGCACACAGAGGGTAGAGTATGCCAACGCGCACGTTCACGCACACAGAGGTAGAGTATGCCAACGCGCGCGCTCACGCACACAGAGAATAAAGACACACACGACCACTGACTGACAAACAGACCGACAGCAATCATTTGTTTCCAGTAAACTTTAATTGACATAGACATATATATCCACGGTAACAGATCACCAGTGTCTGTTTGTTGCTGTTGTTGATCTTTGA
>JADBJO010002482.1:263466-265966 GCA_016801955.1 Conus betulinus
AAGTTATTCTAAGCGCAGACTGTTCAAGAACGGTGAGGACAAAGTTTATTTTGAAAGAGTCCCCGAATGGTAGAAAGTAAGCTTACACAACATTCGACCGACACAACCAAAACAGTAACATGTCCACAATAGCGGCAAAAAGAAAACGAAACAAAAAAAAAAAAAAAAGCAGCAAAAAAAAAAGCGAACAAAAAAAAAACACAGTCAGCTTGTCATATTGCGTCTCCCGGGATTCGAACTTACAACTTGATGGACGAAAGCTAGGGTGATCTAACCCACAGAGTTATTCAAGTGTCCGGAGCACAACTCAGGCTGCACATAATATGTCAACACCTCACCACGTCTCTACCAATCACGTAAAAGTGAACAGGATTTGACCCTGATATATACACGCAGACACATGTACAATAAAAAGAAAAACACAGACATGAGAGAAACAAAAACAAGCCATAAAATAGTTTTTAAAAGTATGAGAATTCATCTTCTTTCAATTGATAACCCGTTTATTTTTTAACACGGACGAGGTAAGTATCGCGTCGGAAGGTCAGAGAGAACATTCGTTTGAATTATGTAACGCTCTTGTTCTTCTTCTTCTTCTTCTTCTTTTATTGTAACACCACAAAAAGTAACACACACATATATGTGTGTGTGTGTGTGTGTGTGTGTGTGTGTGTGTGTGTTACAAACGGAAAACAAAGCTTCGTATCCCGAATGGCCATGATGTCACCATACGGTTCCTGATCTCTGCGAAGAAGAGACCAGAGCCCTTACGACGAGGGCAGAAGCAGATAAGAAGAGTTCCAGTTGGATCTAGTCGAGGAGGAACGAAATTAAATGCGCTTATTTTCAAGGCTTACTCAGATCTCCCAGTTTACAACAGGAGTCAGAGAAGTAAATGGTGTTAGGTGAGCGGACCATCTTGATGGTACACGTTTCAAAATCAAAAGCAAGCAAAAAAAAAAAAAAAAAAAAAAAAAAGAAAAAAAAAAAAAAAAAAAAGAAAAAAAGAAAGGCTTACTTACATCTCCCAGTTTACAACAGGAGTGTAAGAAACAAATAATGTAAGTAACCCGGTCATCTTGATGGTACACGTTTGAAATTCAAGCAGAAAAAAAAGTTATAAAAAGAATTTAAAAAAAAAAAAAGAAGAAGAAGAAAGGCTTACTTTTTTTTTTTTTTTTTAACATTCCCCAGCTCCCAACAGGTGTCTGGTAAGCCAAGAGTTTAAGTGACCCGACCATCTTGACGTTACACGTTTGAAATCCAGGCAGCAGGAAAACAAGCAAACACAAAAGTATTAAAAAAAAAAAAAAAAAAAAAAAAAAAGAAAGAAAAAGAAAGAAGAAGAAACTTACTTTTTGTTTTTTACATTTCTCAGTTCACAACAGGTGACGGACACGCTAAGGGTTAAACGGGCCCAATTAACCCTCTTGAAGGTACACAGGTACATGTTTCATATCCAGGCAGAAAAAAAAGAAAAAGAAAAAGAAAGAATTAGGACAAAGAAGGCAAGGTAGGGGAGTCATCACGATCAGTGATCACGCTGAAGCCCGGTCCTCTTAGAGCGTGAAGAATCAAGGGCTGAAACACAGTTGCTTCAGGGACGCTGCTTCTTCTCTTACAGACCCTCTGCCAGCCTCTGGCCAGCTCTTCCTAGAACGGCTCCTACCAATAAAGCAAGAGAGAACAACAACTACAACAATATCAACAACAACAACAACAACATCAACAACAACAAACAAAAGTGATGCAAGACTATTCACAGGTAACCTGAAAGCTAGTCTCTCTCTCTGTTTACCAACATTTCGAGGGTTGCCGGCCAGAACCCAGTATCTCCCTTATGTATGTGAGATACTGGCAGTCAATCTTTGTGACAGAGACTGATACCCACAGAGTACTGCAGAGTGAGATCACGATGACACAAGAGCAGGATTTGCCCTTGAAAGTATCCACAACAACATGCACTTGAAATGGGTTCTCATCATGCAGAACTACGAAGACCTTTGACGGGAGGCGTTAAGCTCTCAGTACTGAAACTATCAACGTTGAATCTGGTTGCAAAGTGAGGCGCCTGCAGGCGGAAATCCACACAAATTTCAAATGTAATTGATAGCCAACCGCCAAAAAATTGGCAAACGAATCACAAGACCAAACACGACGCGTTTCGACTTCTTAGGTCTTGTTCTAGCAAAATAGACAACACCCCGGAAAACGAAAATGAACGAGCAATTTTGTAGTCCTGAGCGTTTTGCACCTTGCCTGAAGAAGACCTAAGAGGTCGAAAACGCGTCGTGTTTGGTCTTGTGATTCGTTTGGCGTGTTCGCTGTTAATTACATTTGAAATTCATCAAGGTTGAGGAAATGCTTTACATAGTATACAAGTACATCGGTTTTCTAAGAGGAAAGAGAAAAAAAAAAAATCACCAAAACACTCCAATCTTAAAAAACAGAAAAAAATTATTTCCACATGAACTGTTAGATGTACAAGATCTTGTCGTAG
>JADBJO010002482.1:273466-280966 GCA_016801955.1 Conus betulinus
CCACTTTTTTCTTTTACTAAAATTCTGTTTATGTGCACACTTTTCCATAATTTGGATCGATTCACAAGAGGCCAAATCTTTAAAAAAAACAAACAAACAAACAAACAAAAAAAACATGAATTAATTAAAGGAGCTAATGACAACAAAAACCCACGTGGATAAGAAACTGGAATACAAGAATAAAAAGTAGTGCCGGTCTTCCAAATGCCGACATTAACAACAGTCCACGTCACATAACCTGACGACGTCACATAACCTGATGGCGTCATATAACCCTGATGACGTCACATAACCTGAGGCAAAAGAAGTGACGTGTTTACATGAAGATCACCATGCATGTTATCTAATTTGTGTCGAATCTGTTCACATCAGTTTATGAACATTACAGTCCGAGTCACACCACCTGCAGTCAAAAAAAACTGCAGTGACAGATTTCTCTGATGGTAACATCACACGTCATATTATCCCGCGCCAAAATAGAATAGCACGTCTATCCTGAGGATTACAGGTTTACGTCACACACAACCTGCGCCGAATCAACGTGGCATTTTTTTTTTTTTTTTAAACACTTCAATGGCCCTGGTCACCAGTTGACCGACCTCCGCTGCACAGTCATCGAACTCATGAAAAGTCCGGACATCAATAAACGAAGACAGAGGGAGAGGTTCTGGAGATACAAGCTGAAGACGACTATCCACAAGGGCTCAATGTGTGGGACTGAACAGAGAAACGGAGGATGATGGAGTTGTGCACGAGAGAGAGAGAGAGAGAGAGAGAGAGAGAGAGAGATGATGTCACAGATACTGTCACCAATGGACGTCATTTTTTTCTATTGCGTCACTTGTTGTCATGCGGCCTGAAGAAGAGCAGTGGCTCGACAGCTTGCTGAAAAAATACGGTGTTTTGTGTTTTTATTGAATTTAATTTTTTTTTTTTCGCGAAGATTACAAGTTTACCTCAAACAATCTGCACCATGAGTAATGTAAAACGTGCAAGCTTGTCTGATCAATCAATAAATGGTGCATGAAATTCTACCTTCTGCGCATCTACTGGAAGCTAACCCAACCCCTGACCCTAACCTGACCCTAACCCTAGTCCCAGTCTATCCCTATCTCAAACCTATCCCTAACTCTTAATCCTTTAGACTACGTGTAAAACAAATTAAACATTTCTCTGGTTATGATACTTGTAAGAGTGACCTCGCCTGATCATAACATTAATTTGCGCTCTAATAAATTAGTCTGTTTTTCCTGCTGCCAAATATGGACCTGTTTTAACTTGAACATTGCCATGCAAATGAGATGCCATAGAAAACAAGGCAAACTAACGTCATATATTCTTGTTAAGTTATAAAACTACACTACATTGAACTAGGGGTTTTTGTTTAGCTCATTCGTCTCACACATACCACAACCTCATTTCTCTCCCCCCCCCCCCCTCTCTCTGTCTGTTTGTCTCACCTGATTTGAAAACCTCTGAAGTGAAACACAGTCTCTGCCACACCCAGGGATTTCTGCCTGGCTCTCAGGATGTCGTAGTCTGTGGGCACATAGGACGAGGACAAGATCCTCTCCGCTGATTTGAAGAAACTGAAAACGCAAAAGAGGCCCATAAAATTGGCCACGCTCTCCAGTCCATCTAATCTAAACCAACCCTTCCCCATCCACATTTGTGCCGCCCGATTCTGCACTGACAAACCCAGGCTATCCGATTTTGTCCCAGGTCTCTCCGACCAGTGCAGACAGAGGAAGCGCAGACATCCTTTACGGTGAAAGCAGGGCACACACGACACAAGCCGATATCCCCAAAATTCAACCCAGACAGGAAAACACAAAAACCGATGTGATCTGTACATACAGTCCACAAAGGAACGGATGGCGTTAGTCAAATTCACACACACACACACACACACACACACACACACACACACACACATCTGCCCCAGATGGGGAAAAACACAGCATCAGTTCTATTTGCACAGAGGATCCATGCGTGAGAACGCAATGTCAGCCGTACATAGAAAGACAGTCCAGTGGAGGATTAAAAAGAGGAGAGAATCCTGGATGTGAGGTTTGAGTCTCATACAGGGAAGGTTTTCCTCCCCCTTTTCAGTAGACCTTGAATGGCGGTCCGAATTCAAGTCTTTCTGGATGGTTCAAACAACTGAGTTATCATTCATTATTGAGAGTGCTTGTACAGCGCCTATCCTCAGTTGCAAAACAAGCTCAAAGCGCTTCACAATCCATGTTATTATTTATTTACGACAGGCTGCCAGTCTCAGTACGGCTCACTGAAGAGCTGCCCACTGGTGCTGATAACTGATTTGCCATGTCACACAGTGGAATGTTAGTCATTCATTCTTTTGGTTTTTCGTGATAGGTGTATGCTGGCCTTTGCTTCCAGAAGTTGATGATGGGACCTTAACTTCTGCACAAATATATCATGCCTGTGTTCACACATGGAATCTCGGTTTATAATCTCATTCGAAAGACTTCTAGGGGAATAGAGTCTAAACCAATATTAAATGCATGGGGGGAAAATTCTCTGTATCAAAACAGCCTAGCAGAGATTCGAACCTGCAACCCCAGGGTCAGGAGTCCAACTGAGCTCTTTCATTCCCTATACACAGCATGTACTGAACAAAGGTAGATATTCCCTGGCAGCATAGGAGCCGTCTCTCACAACATTCTGTAGAAGCAATCACATTAATTGGCAGAGAAAAAGATACGCAAATGGAAAAAGAAAAACAGGAAAGCTGACCGAATTTCACACAGGAAAGAAAAACTTGGGGTGATGATAAAATGCAATGCAAAGCAGTTTGAATCCAATTTTGTCTATTTTCACACAAAAAAAATACCTCGATCAGTCCAATTTGTATCCAGATTTGTCTAGTTCAATCCAGCTCACTTCCAGTCCAGTTCCACCCATTTTCGAGCAGATCAACCCTGTAAATCCGATCCAGTCTAGTTCCATCCAGTTCTGTGATGTCCAGTGTTATCAAGACTATCACACACACACACACACACACACACACACACACACACACACACACACCATCCCTTCTGCATTGCTTGTCCACAGGAATATGTACTATTGAATGCTTTCAGCTTTTTTTTTTTTTTTTTTTTTTTTTGCTGTCCCGTTTTCTGTGTCACCTCAGTGACCCTGCACCCACGCCGTTCATTCCGACCCCCCCACTCCCCACCCCCCCCCGCCTGTCCACAGTCCACAGCCACAGCCTGACCTGGCCCGCTGCAGCTACTATACCGACAATCCAAAGAGAGCCGTCAGTGTCAAATCATCCAGAGGCAATCCATTGGAAGAGACACTGCACCACTGCTGCCGAGTCACTTCAGTGGCGTTGAGTGGCACCTGTACTGATCCAACATTCACAGGACACCACCTACTAAGCCCCCTTCAGACGACAATAACTGCCTAGTCGCAGAGACGCCTGAGTGAGCTCTCCCTCCAAAGGGCGCTACCACGACCGACAAATGACAGCCCGCATGACCTCGCTGATACCCGTGACCTCAACAGAATCAAGCCAAGGCCACAGACGTGGAGAGGACATAAAAAATGAGGTCCCTGAGGGCAGGGCAAGAAGATTTCTTATTATATTTAATGCTTTCAGCGCTTTTGTCCGGTTCAATGCAGATGAATCCAGTGCTCTCCCGTTCTCTCCAGTGTTGTCTAGTTCAACCCAGATAAATCTAGTCCTTTCCAGCTCTCTCCAAATTTGTACAGTTCAGCCCAGATGAATCCAGTCCTATCCAGTTTTGTCTAGTTCAACCCAGATAAAACCAGTTCAGTCCAGTTCTGTCCAGTTTTGTCTAGTTTCACCCAGATAAAACCAGTTCAGTCCAGTTCTATCCAGTTTTTGTCTAGTTCAACCCAGATAAAACCAGTTCAGTCCAGTTCTGTCCAGTTTTGTGTAGTTCAACCCAGATAAAACCAGTTCTGTCCAGTTTTTTTGTGTAGTTCAACCCAGATAAAATCAGTTCTGTCCAGTTTTGTCTAGTTCAAGTTCCCAGTCTAGTTCAAAACCAGTTCAAACCAGTTTCTGTCCAGTTTTGTCTAGTTCAACCCAGATAAAAACCAGTTCTGTCCAGTTTTGTCTAGTTCTAGTTCAACCCAGATAAAACCAGTTCAGTCCAGTTCTGTCCAGTTTTGTCTAGTTTCAACCCAGATAAAACCAGTTCTGTCCAGTTTTGTTAGTTCAACCCAGTTCTATCCAGTTTTGTCTAGTTCAACCCAGATAAAAACCAGTTCTGTCCAGTTTTTTTGTCCAGTTCAACCCAGTTTTGTCTAGTTCAACCCAGATTAACAGTCCAGTTCTGTCCAGTTTTGTCTAGTTCAACCCAGATAAAAAACCAGTTCTGTCCAGTTTTGTCTAGTTCAACCCAGTAAAACCAGTTCTGTCCAGTTTTGTCTAGTTTCAACCCAGATAAAACCAGTCCAGTTTTCTAGTTAAAAACCTGTCCAGTTTTTTTGTCTAGTTCAACCCAGATAGTTTGTCCAGTTTTTGTCTAGTTCAACCAGATAAAATCAGTTCAGTCCAGTTTGTCTAGTTCAACCCAGATAAAACCAGTTCAGTCCAGTCAGTTGTCCAGTTTTGTCTAGTTCAACCCAGATAAAACCAGTTCAGTCCAGTTCTGTCCAGTCAGATTCCAGTTTTTCTAGTTCCAACCCAGTTCAACCCACCCAGATTCAAACCATTCAGTCCAGTTTTGTCTAGTTCAACCCAGATAAAACCAGTTCAGTCCAGTTTTCCAGTCTAGTTCAACCTAGTTCAAAACCCAGATTAAAACCAGTTTCTGTCCAGTTTTGTCTAGTTCAACCCAGATAAAACCAGTTCTGTTTTTCTAGTCAACCCAGTTTTGTCCAGTTTTGTCTAACCCAGATAAAACCAGTTCAGTCCAGTTTTGTCCAGTTTTTTCTAACCAGGTAAAACCAGTTTCAGTCCAGTTCTGTCCAGTTTTGTTTGTCTAGTTCAACCCAGATAAAACAGTTCAGTCCAGTTCCATCCAGTTTCTTTTTTTTTTTTTTCTAGTGCTACCCACACAACTTTCCCCCCTTCACATCACTAGTCAGCAGGTGTACTTACTACTGAGCGCTTTCAGCCAGGCCCACGTTGTGGTCCGCCTCCAGGAATCGGTGAAGATGGTCGTGAGACAGAAGCATGTGCACTTCAGACTTGAAGTCCATGATGTGTTCGTGGGCATCGGCCGCCTGTAGGCGCGTCACCATCTGGTCTGCCACAGTCTGAAAGAAAGCCATGGCATGACGTGACTCATTCGCTGACTCTCTGTCTGGTGTCTGAAGGCGAGCTGTCTGTTGAAAGGCCACACGACTTTTACATTTATATATTTAAAATATGAGTAGGCTCTATGCTGTATACCATGTGATGAGCCATTCAGTATGAAACATGTGTATATATAGTATTGGGGTGGGTATGATGTACGACATAAGCGCGTAAAGCAGATGCTACGACAACCTTGTTCAGGGAGTTCCCACGAACTGTGACTTTGAATTTCTAAAAGAAGCAGATTTTCTTTTTTTTTTTTTTTTTTTTTTTTTTTGTTCCACTTGATCCAAGACGTTGTGGAAGTATATTAGTATGACCAGTGATTTCCTTCTTTCTTGCTCTTCTTCTTCTTCGTCTTCGTCTTCTTCTGTCTCTCTCTGTCTCTGTGTGTGTGTGTGTCTCTCTCTCTTCTCTTTCTCTCTCTCTCTCTCTTCTTTTTTCTTCTTGTTCTTCTCCTCTGTGTGTGTGTGTGTGTGTGTGTGTGTGTGTGTGTGTGTGTGAGAGTGAGTGTGCGTGTGTGTGTGTGTGTGTGTGTGTGTGTGTGTGTGTGTGTGTGCGTGTGTGTGTGACCTGCATGTATGGAATGAATTTTGACATCGTGACAGCCCTTACCTGCCCCCCTCCTCCTCCTCAACCCCCGCTTGCTTCCCATCGTTTTGCAGTTAGCTGGGTTATGTATAACATTATATGAAATAAAACTCTGAAAACAAATCATCCTATGATATTTTCTGGTTAAAAGCAAGTCACTCAGTGACGTTATCTCGCCACTGCCTTAAAGCAAGCTCTAGATTGGACGGTCTACGTTACTGACAGCTAGACCAGCCCTTGATTTAATGGTCCATTTTACTCACAGCTAGACCAGCCATTGATTCAATGGTCCATTCTACTCACAGCTAGACAAGCCATTGATTCCATGGTCCCATTTTACTCACAGCTAGACAAGCCATTGATTCCATGGTCCCATTTTACTCACAGCTAGACAAGCCATTGATTCAATGGTCCCATTTTACTCACAGCTAGACAAGCACCGATTCAATGGTCCCATTTTACTCACAGCTAGACAAGCCATTGATTCAACGGTCCAATTTACTAATAGCTAGACAAGCGCTGCCCTTAACTGAATAGTCTTCTTTTTCTCGAAGCTATGACAAAGCCTTCTATTGAATGGTCCACTTTACTGACAGCTAGACATGTCCTTCATTGAAGGGTCCCCATTTACTCGTAGCTAGAAATGCCTTTTTTATGGAATGGCCCACTTTACTCACAGCTAGGCAAGTCCTTCAATGAAGGTCCAATATGCTCATAGCCAGGCAAGTGCTGCACTGAATTGTCCGTGGACTCACAGCTAGGCAAGGCCCTCCTTACCGGTATACCCCCTCTCATGCCCGCCCCCAACCCCCCCCCCCCCCCCCCCCACACCCACACCCCTTCCCCTCAACCCGCCATTGAATTGTCCACGTTACTGACAAATATGATGAATTCTTAACTGAATACTCTGCTATACTCAAGCCCGGGCTAACCCTCCATTTAATGGTCCACGTTACTCACAGCTTCGACAAGTTCTCCATGGAATGGTCCACTTTACTTTACTCACAGCTAAGCAAGAAGCCCTCTAGGTAACGGCCCACTGGTCCACTTTACTCACAGCTAAGCAAGAAGCCCTCTATTGAACGGTCCCACTGGTCCACTTTACTTTACTCACAGCTCACAGCTAAGCAAGAAACCCTCTACTGAAACACCCCACTGGTCGACTTTACTTTGCTCACAGCTAAGCAAGAAGCCCTCTATTATTAAACGGCCCACTGGTCCACTTTACTTTGCTCACAGCTAGGCAAGAAGCCCTCTATTGAACGGCCCACTTTACCCACAGTCGGGCAAGTTCTCCATCTGAATGTGAGAGACACTTTCTTCAAAAGCTGGGACAAGTACGCCTCTTCCATGGTCAGCTTTCGAATGGTCAGCTTTACCCACAGCAATGAAAACCCTTCAATGACTGCCTCACTCTACTTACAGCCACAGCGGGGTCAGGGAAAGGCTGTGCAGAGTCACGCATGGCTTGCAACACGTGCAGCAGGGAGGACACCAGGTTAGCACGCACCACGTGTCGGTACTGCGCCTTCTCCTTGTCCCAGAACCCTTTGTCGTGGATCAGCCTGCAACGCCAGAGCAAATACAGGTTATCAGCTGCCAGGGAG
>JADBJO010002482.1:294620-310362 GCA_016801955.1 Conus betulinus
CACGTGCGCGCGTGCAGATACACACACACACACACACTTTCTCTCTCTCTCTCTCTCTCTCTCTCTCTCTCTCTCTCTCTCTCTCTCACACACACCACACACACACACCACACAACACACACACAACACACCCACACACACACACATTACACACACACACACACACACACACACACACACACCCACACACACACCACACACACTCTCTTTCTCTCTCTCCATCTCTCTCTCTCTCTCTCTCTCTCTCTCTCTCTCTCTCACACACACACACACACACACACACACACACCACATACTCAAGCACGGACGCGCGCGCACACACACACGCGTACGCACGTACGTACGCACGCACGCACAAGAAGGACAGATGGACAGACAGCCAGCGAGAGAGAGAAGACACATACAAAGACAGGCAGCTACAGAAATAGACAGACGGAGACAGAGACAGAAACAGAGAGGGAAATATTGATAAGAAGGCAAACAAACGGACGGACTGATAAACAAACAGACAAAGAAACAAAAGCACCATAAACGGTCAGAGAGAGAGAGAGAGAGCTTGCATGAATGTGAGCGTGTGTCTATATTAGTATGTGTTTTCACTTGCAACGGTACTCGGGGGTGGGCGAGTATTAAGAGGGGTCAAGGCAAATATGCATTCAAAATGCACTAGAATTTTAATTCTTTCGTAATTACATTGACACAAGGTAAACCATTAGACGATAGCTAGAGATGATAAGAAGATCCTACCTCGATTCGGACTTCATTTTTAATTTCGAAGAAAATTGTTACTAGCCTTAAAATTAACTGTAACAATAAAATTGCTAGACTAGTGCCTTTTATCCAGTTGTTGAAGTAGTACCTCCTGTTGGGGGCGGTTGGATTAGTACCTCCTGAACAGTTTGTTGGACTAGCATCTCCTCTAGAATTGTTGGACCAGTACCCACTGCACATTTCTTGTACCAGTACCCACTGCTGTGCATTTGTTGGACTAGTGCCTCCCGTGAGTTGGACCAGTATTTATTGTACATGTGTTGGATTAGTACACTTGTTGGACTACTACCTCCTGGAAATTGTCAGACCAGTACCCACTGTTCATTCGTTGGATTAGTACCTCCTGTGAGTAACTGGACCAGTACCTACTTTACACTTGTTGGACTACTACCTCCTGGGAATTGTCAAACCAGTACCCACTGTTCATTCGTTGGATTAGTACCTCCTGTGAGTTGTTGGACCAGTACCTACTGTACATTTTTCGGACCAGTGCCTATTGTATATTAGTTGGGCCAGAACTTGTACATTCGTTGGATTATTACGTCCCGTGAGTTGTTGGACCATTGCCTACTGTACATTCCTTGACTATTTACCTCCTGTGAGTTGTTGGACCAGTGCCTACTGTACATTCCTTGACTATTACCTCCTGTGACTTGTGGACCAGTACCTCCTGTGAGTTGTTGACCAGTACCTTCTGTGACTTGCTGGGCCAGTACCCCTTCTGTGAGTTGTTGGACCGGTACCTTCTGTGACTTGCTGGACCAGTACCCCTTCTGTGAGTTGTTGGACCAGTACCTCCTGTGAGTTGCTGGACCAGTACCTTCTGTGAGTTGTTGGACCAGTACCTCCTGTGAGTTGTTGGACCAGTACCTCCTGTGACTTGTTGGACCAGTACCTTCTGTGAGTTGTTGGACCAGTACCTTCTGTGAGTTGTTGGACTAGTACCTCTGTGAGTTGTTGGACCAGTACCTTCTGTGAGTTGTGTGGACCAGCACCTCCTGTGAGTTGTTGGACCAGTACCTACGTACATTTGTTGGACCAGTGCCTACTGCGCATTCGTTGGACTACTACTTCCTGTGAATTGTCAAACCAGTACCCACTGTTCATTCGTTGGATTAGTTCCTCCTGTGAGTTCTTAGACCAGTGCCTACTGTACATTTTTCGGACGAGCGCCTATTGTACATTCGTTGGACTAGTACCTACTGTACTTTTTTTCGGACCAGTGCCTATTGTACATTTGTTGGACCAGTACCTACTGTACATTTGTTGGACTATTACCTCCTGTGAGTTGTTGGACCAGTACCTACTGTACGTTCTCTAGAACGTCCTTTGAGTTATTGGACCAGTACCTACCGCAGAGTAATCCGACTAGTAGACCCCCCAACCCGCCCCCCCCCCCCCCCGCACCACCCCCCCCTCCCCTTGTAGAGGTGTTGGATAAATACCTCTCGGAAATCCAGTGGGCCAGTACCTACTGAACATTCAGTTGGACTAGTATGTGAGTTGTTGAACCAATGCCTACTGCAGTGTTATCTGACTAGTACCCCCTGTAGAGGTGTTGGGCTACTATCTCTGGGGAAATTAGTGGGCCAGTACCTCCTAAGTAAACAGTGACCCGGAGTGTTCCGCAATCTGGCCGACACGCCAACGAATTTCTGTCAAATCGATGGCGGTAGTATTGATTAGGACCCAGGGAGCGGGGAGAGAGAGACAGACAGACAGACTGGAGATGACAGTGGTCCCGTGGTACCTCTTTCGGTCACACAGGCTAACACTGGCTGATCCCCCTCTGTCACACACACAATGCGTGCTCACGGAAGCACCGTACTCTTCCCTCCAGATACCACGGTGACACGTTGTTTTCACTGTCTCCCCTACTATTTGCGGGTACGGACGAAATGACTGTGTGTGTGTGTGTGTGTGTGTGTGTGTGTGTGTGTGTGTGTGTGTGTGTGTGTGTGTGTGTGTGTGTGTGTTTGTGCGTGTGTGTGTGTGTTTGTGTGTGTGTGTGTGTGTGTGTGCGTGTGTGTGTGTGTGTGTGTGTGTGTGTGGTGTGTGTGTGTGCACGCGCACGCGAGTACACGTGTGTGTTAGTGTGTGATGGTGGCGATGGTGGTGGTGGTGATGTGCTTTGTGTGTGTGTGTGTGTGTGTGTGTGTGTGTGTGTGTGTTGTGTGTGTGCGCGCACGTGTGTGTTAGTGTGTGTGGTGGCGGTAGTGATGGTGGTGGTGGTCGTGGTGGTGGTCGTCGTGTGTGTGTGTGTGTGTGGTGTGTGTGTGTGTGTGTGTGTGTGTGTGTGTGTGTGTGTGTGTGTGTGTGTGTGTGTGTGTGTGTGTGTGTGCTCGCTATGAAATAAGACACAGGCAGGGAGACGGAAAAAAGACTGGGTCCGGGGAGTGCAAAAAATGTCGATGGTACTTCCTACCAATCAGATTACGTCATGAATTTTTGTGCATTGGAACACAAATAATGGATGAACATTTTTTTTTTTTTTTAAATCCTTTTTGACCTTTTGACTTTTAAGTCAACATTTATCTCGGTCATAGCGAAGATGAGGTGGATCTTGAAATGAAAAGGGGGAGAGGGAGGAGGGGGAGTGAATTCGAAATTAGGTGTTTCGACTTCTGCCTTTTGTTTCGATTCTGTGTCTGATTTTTTTTTCTCTCTTTTTTTTCTTTGTTTGTTTGTTTGTTTTTTTATCAATTTACATGTAATATACGTGTCCGGCTGCGTGATTTGTTGAATTTTGTAACCTTCCTTGTGACTGGTTGGAAGAGCCTGCGGCTTTCGCCTGTTGGGGTGAGACCAGCAGATGAAGGACGGGTGGGAAAGGAAGGGTGGGTAGAAGTGGGGTCGGGAACGGGAGGAGGGGGTAGAAGGGTGAAGGGGGGGAGGGGGCAGTCTGATTGATTAGCTTTCGTGAGTTTTGTGCTCGAGTCGGCAGACTCATCAACGCTTTTGGTAGGTGATTGTGGTGATTAATTTCAGGGGGGGGGAACGATGGGAACGGTCTGACTGTGTGTCTGTCTCTGGTCTGTCTGACCTCATCTGTCTGTCTGACTCAGCACCTTTCTTAGTCCCCAAGGAAATGTAGTGTTTAATTGCTGCATGAATGCAATTGCACGTCTGATTTGCAAAGACGCCGATGGTAAGCTAGACCTGATGTTCACATCAGCAAAGACCCTTAAGCAATATCGCAACATTTTCCACAACAACAAGGATAGACATTAAACCCCGACTGAAATAGCCAGACATTAAGAACATTTTGCTTCAGACCAAGTTACTACATGTTTTTGTGGCAATTAAGGCATATGAATGCCATGCCACAAGACAGTACATGAATTTGACAAGAAAAATTTTATCTACTGAGTATTAGGTGCACTCAGCATACCTGCTTTGAGCATCCTTCTGACACAGAGCGCAAAGGAGGATGTATTGAAATTTATGACAGCAGCGTGTTAGATATGATTAAATACAGATCTTTCAAGATCCATGACCTCCCAAATGTTTACATACGACCTGTTATCTATGGGACAATGATTACATGTTAACATTTTCACTGCTGACCATTTATGCTTTGTTGTTCTTTAATTAGTTTGAGCCCATAATTATTGTGTTTCCATCAAAAATAATCACAATCGATCGTCATTTATCATAACAAGCACAGCAACCTGTTCTTGCCATAATTATTATGTTTCCATCAAATAATCACAATCGATCGTCATGTATCATAACAAGCACAGTCTCCTGTTCTCGTGATGACCTCGCCTTCATCTGGATACATTACTACAAGAAGTACAAATAAAAGTGATGTGAATCGTTGTCCTATGCAAATGAGTGTAAATGTTCCAGCTAAAAATGTGATCATGACCTCGTTCAGGCAGACTGTAGGATATAGGAATCACGTTATTCTTACTGGGTATTTCAAGGGCAAGAGACATCCTGATGGTCATTACACAGAAAATGAAATACGTCTTTTGAACAGAATGCATGATGATCACTCAGACTTCGCGCAGCAGTACAACCCCACAAAAATCTCTGTTTCAGTGTCTTGCAGTACTTGCCGCCATACAGGCTGCTTCAAACTTTTCATTTCATTCTTTCCTGACGATAAGAAGCCTGTACTGTTATCTAACGCTCTGTGGAACTGTTCTGTAAAAGATTACGCCAGCTTTCGTCACCACATGGCCTGTAACCTGAAGACAGAGTGTGAGGATGGGCGGGGATGAAACAGGTTCCTGTCCCTACAGCAGTCCTGAATGCCAGGGAAGGATAGCAATGTGTAACAGCTGCTTCTTGCTTGTTGAGGATCTGCGTGGAGTGGTCCGTGACAAGACAGACATGAACTGAGGGCCAATAACCACTGTAATTCACTGGGAGGTAAGCTCGGTCTGCCACTATGTGTCATAGACTCAGTGACCGCAGTTATGAAGAAAACAAAAATATGTGCGTGCCGGCTGTCTAACATTCTTCCCGGTTTATATATTGAAGATATGTCATTGCCAAATATGTATGTGTCAAGCGTTATCACCTTAGACAAAATAGCTCTACACCATTCTTTCAATCATCATGCTTCCCTCAGTTTCACTTCAAAAAAAGATGCTCAAGGGCACTATTCTATCAACTGGATGATAGAAATGAAATTATTTCAATAGAATGGCTCTCCTTGTGTACATGAACCGTTTCATGGTGCAGCAATCATCTGTCAGTTCACAAGAAACAATACAGAGAAAGCTGTTTACAATGCAAAGACGATTCATCTGACGTTCACAGACTTAACGTTTCCCACGGGATGGCAATTTATGACAGAGTGCCGTGATGGTCATGTGACACACACATTTTTTCTCTGTGGTTCTAACCAGTATAACACGTGTGATCAGCAATCTACGTCTCCTTGTGCTTTTTCAGATCAGTTATCATATACTGAAAAAGTTGAAGATGAGCATCAAGTCTCGATAATCCCAACATTTTTATATGTAATGATCAGTTATTGGCCTTCTCATATACTCTGATGTGTGACTTCATAAATGATTGTTTGATGAGAGCGATGAGTCCTTCTGCAAACATCCCCCATGTGCCAACATGTTCAGGTGTGCAAATGGGCAGTGTTTGTCTGTAGAACATGTCTGTGATTACTTGATCCACTGTCAGGACAAATCAGATGAGCAAAATTGTTTGGTATTTAAGAAAACAAACGACGGACGTAAACATTTTGTCCCATCTCCTGTTCTGGTTAATTTTGATGAGATCAGAAGCTTCATCTCCACCCCAATGAACTCCAATGAGTCCTGTCCTGACACTCACTTCCGATGTCCTGGAGACGTAAATGACTGCCTGCCTGTCTACACACGATGCAATGGAATGTATGACTGCACTGACCATCAGGACGAACAATTATGTGAAGAAATGAAATGTCCAGGCTTCTTCAATGCAGACTTCAGCAATATGTGTACACCACGATCACATATGTGATGACTGGTCTCACTGCCCTATGAACGACGATGAACTGGTATGTGACATCACATGTCCTTTGAACTGTCTGTGTCAAGGTCACACATTTTTGTGTCCGCAACCGTTTTCTACAGCTTCCTTTCCCAACTTCGTTACTTGGATGCTGCAGGTGCTAACATGTCACTGTCAAGTGTGTCTAACAATCCCATGCTTACTGGTGTGATTTTATCACATAGTTCTATACACTACATGCACAATGTGAAACTAATGAATTTGAAGCTCCTTGATCTCAGTTATAATAAGTTGCAGCACGTCAGCCTGACTTCCTTTCTTGGTTTAGAAAATCTGCAAGTCCTTTCCCTGTGCAACAATCCTCTGACCTATATCCAGTTTGATCTTTCATCTGTCAACCAGCCAAGTGCATTGACTGTGCTGGATCTGTCCTTCACAGGCCTGACCGTCTTCGACCTCACGATTCTTTCACTGTTTCCAGGAATAGCAAAACTGAATTTGAGCTTCACTTCCATTCATACAATTAGTTCTGCTCAGTCCATGTTCACGTCACAGTTAACTGAGCTCTACATGGTTGGTAGCCCTGTGAAAATATTTCCACACAATATCATGAAAACTCTTTCTGCACTGCGCTTTATAGCTACAGAAAACTACAAATTGTGTTGCAAGCAAATAATCTCTCATACAACTTTATGGATTTATCTCTGCATTGCCCCACATGATGAAATTTCCTCTTGTGAGGATTTATTACAGTCATGGACATACAGAGTGTTCCTCTGGCTAATTGCTGTCTTGTCTGTAATTGGTAACGTTTTCTGCTGTTGTGTACGTTGTTTGCAAAGAACATGACATTATCAACTGGCTTCAGTGTGTTTGTCACCAACCTCACCATAGCTGACTTTCTGATGGGGGTCTACATTACAATATTGGAATAGCTGATGAAAGGTACCGAGGACAATATATGTACCATGATGACACATGGAAAAACAGTGTAACCTGTAAAACAGCCGGGTTTTTGTCTCTACTGTCAAGTGAGGTATCAGCTTTTATCATCTGGCTCATTACACTCGATCGCTTTCTTGTTCTCCGTTTTCCTTTCAGCACAATGAGATTTGACAGAACATCAGCAGCAGTGGTTAGTTTGTTGACTTGGTTCACTGGGTGGCTGTTGGCCTTGGTGCCTTTGCTTCCAGTGACTTTGCACTGGGAATTTTACAGCCAGACAGGTATCTGCATACCTTTACCAGTTACAAGAACAGATTTCCAGGGGAAAACATATTCCTTTATTGTTTTAATTGTGGTTAATTTCGTTTTATTTGTGTTTATTTCTGCTGGTCAGCTTGCATCTTTTGGACAGTAAAGGACAATACACTGAACGTCAAGTCCACTAAAGTGTCACGAGATGTGACAATAGCTCGGCGGCTGATCTCTCCATTGCAGTAACAGATTTCATGTGCTGGTTTCCCATTGGACTGTGTGGAATGCTGGCCCTGGCTGATACTCCCATTCCTGGAGAGGTCAATGTGGCTCTGGCCATATTTGTCTTGCCTTTAAACTCTGCTTTGAATCCTTTCATGTACACGTTCAATACTTTATCTGAAAAAAGGAGGAAAAGTGAAGAAGAAGAGAAACTTCTCAATGGCTAGACTCTCACACTGAATTGACTAATAAAACATAGCCTGGAATATCTTTTCAGCTTTGAAATTGTTATCCATTACATTTTCTCAATGACTTTTTTTGTGAATCACTATGACAAGATGAATCACTTGATTGAATTTGGCAGAATTTTCCATTTGTAAGGTGTTTTTACATAACGGAACAAAAAAATCTACAAAGGCATCTGGAATTAATCCATACAATGAAAATCAAAGCATATGCATGTAAACAAATGTGAATGTTTGTTTTAGTGGGGAATAGATGTACAATTCTAAGAGATGTTAACAGATAACATTCTGATAATATCTGCTATTTTGTACGATGTATTTATGACTTTGTTGTTATTGATGGTGATGATTATGATAACGGTGATTATCATCATCACCATCAATTACAACAAAATCATGAAAACTGAGGCAAGTAGTATTTTCATTTGTTTTGAAAACAGAATGTTCTTGTTCTCAAGAGTCTCAGTTGGGGTTGTCTGCCTTGGTTAGGAATGTATTTCGGAGCATGTAAACTAAATTCAGACACCACCACTGTCATGTGGCGTACGCCCTTATGTGATATAAAGCATTTCCCTAAGTCGGGAAAAGGAAGGTAAAAGAAAGGACAATTTACGTGGCCTGATCAGTGTGATTGGTGTCGCTGGTGGCTACGAAAATCGCTCCGTAAAATAGACGTAGGGTGATTATTGGTTGAATCACTCAGGAAAATGGACGGACGTTGTCCGTTGGTCAAGTAACCAAGGGCTGATAATGCGTAGAGTTAGATGGGTACTCACTGAATATGTACTCAGGAAGAGCACAGGAAGGAAAAATAAGGTATAGGAAGGAGATGGCTTGGGGACACTGACCAGACAGGTTGTTTGGAACCGCAGAACGAGATTAATCTGCAATCTACCATTACCAGGTGAGGTACAGACAGATGGGGAGAGAGAAAAGAGAGAGAGTAAAGAAAAAGGAAAAATAAAGGAAAATGATTTATCATTATTCAGATTTTGAAATAGATTACTTACACGGACTTTATTCGTATTTCAGCCCTTCCCGGTGCTGTGGCAGCACCAGTAATTGGATAGGCGACTGTGGCGGTCGCACAACAAGTATTTGGGCTCCAGTGCTGTGGCAGCACCTAATTGTCTCCAGAGTTGGAGAACGTAGTTGAAGAGGACAACGACTGCGGCAGTCGTGAGAGAACTTTGAAAGCATTGTCATGTTGACCCACTATGATTTTTGATTGTCCTCCTTGGTCGGAACGCAGTTATTGTTCCTGTATTTTATGCCATCTTTGAATCTTCTTTGGAAAGTGTATAAACTGTTTCTCCATTGAGGAGAGGAGAAACTGGTAAAAGATGTACTTGTAAATTGCTATGTAAAATGAGATGAAATTTGGTCCCAGCTAGTGGATCTGTGAATGTTTGTACCTCCACTGGAGAGGCTGAATGGAAGATAATTCTTGGAAAGCAAACCTGTTGTATATGCTGGAAAAGTTGATTATCGTTTAGTACATTATTTCCCTGAGAGGAGGAGAAGAAGAGTTAGTGTAGTGCACCTTCTGGTTGTTTGGAGTGACTGCGTGTCCACCGAGTGAAAGCTGAGCTGAGTGCGTGCATGCATTTGTGCACAGTGTGACAACCACCCCTCCACCCCCACCCTCGCGCCACCCTCAGTCTGTTGGAATAGTAGGAAAAGCTTTCTCTAAGATCAGTGTTTTCTTTTGTTTGGGGGTTGTCTTCTTTTTTGTACAGATCCTAAAGTTTCTTTCTACTGATGAACGGGACAGAAAGAGCTCTTGACCCATGACTTGAAATTGTCCAATCAGACAGATACTGAAAAAAATACACAGATTGTGTCTGTTCTACAGGTGGCAGCTTCAACATCTGTGGAGCTTTGAGTGTCATATGGGATCAGCATCATACCAATCTTCAAGGAAATGCGCTGAAAGAGATGCTGGATGAAGTACTTCTCAGTGCACTGACAACATCATCTCCAATACATATAGTGTGCGGGGTGACACTAACAGTGTCATCGACTTTGCACGCATTGGACCAAACTTCACAGCAGGCATAAGCGCAGAAACACTTCGACCAAATTAAATCAACATTTAGCTCAGACTGGCATTGACTAAGAAGTAACAGCACCTGGACTGGATGAAGTATTCGAAGGATTCCAAAGAGAGAAAGAAAAGCCGACGATTGCAATAGACCTGGAAGATGTATATAACAAGGTCCAGTTCTTACTGTTGTGGAATTACTCCTTGATTGTGAAGTCAGCAGGACACTTACTCGATGGATAGCAGCAACACTTCAGAAGGGAACTGTCATCCTACGATTTGGAGACTGGACGTCTGACCTCATAAACTCCCTACAGGATTCTCCTGTCTCCCCTATTTCATACAATGTTTACACAAAAGCCCTTGAAGACCTCAAAAGAAACGGGATTGCTCGAGTGCTGACACTAGCAGATGACTGTCTGATCAACAAAACATCAAAGGATGCTCAAGACAGAACGAGAGCATTTCAGCAGCAGGCTTTGACAGAATGCAGACCTTTAGAAAACATATTGAAGACGTTGTTCTTAATTGCTGTCTGTCATGAAAGCAATGGCAGCTGAAGGTACGGACCAGCGCCATTTCTATATATTCAGCGTCATTGATTATGGATTAGGGTTTACAACACTGTCCAAGGGCAATCTTCTTAAATTAGAAAAGAAATCAAATTACAGCAACGAGATTGATCTTGGGAACCATGAAGGATACACAGTTAAAAACATGTGATACCTGCTTGCCCTTCCTTCAATGCAGGTCAGACGCAACGCAAGCTAGAAGAAGTGAAGGCATATTTCAGAGCGCTTGAACATTTCCAAAAACCACTACACGTGGCAGTCAAGGAAACAAGAAAAATCGTGGATGGGACAGGCAGAAAACAATATACAGTTTGCGTGCCAGTTAGCAGAACTCAAAAAAACGAACGAACGAGTGGGAAAAGGATCAGGATCATTCCAAACACCCCAACAAAATGTCCATCGCTCCAGACTTAAAAGACACTGTCAAGAATGGTCATAAGGCAAAACCAATGCAGAAAAAAACAGATGCAGGTAGAAAACCTTGGCACAAAATTACATATTCTTATATGCACTGACAGTTTCATCACCAAAGATACGTCAGGCTGGGGATAGACTGTGACGCAAACTGACCGAACTATTCAGGAGGACAATGGTGCATACAGTTTAATAACTTTAAGTCTAACAATGTCTAACAAGCAGTGATTCAAGCACTCCACTGGCTATTATTTACAGACTTGTTTAAAACTCAACAAGCCACAATTCTGACTGACTCCATGTACCTACTTTGAAAAATGGAGAGTGGAATGGGAAGGTCTGCTTGGCATGAAGTGTTGCGCAACCTTCCATTGAAGAGACTCATATGAATGTATACCATGGGCACGCAGGTGTTACAGTCAATGAGAGAGAGCAGACACACAGGCAGGTGAGGGAAACAATAAGATCAGGATTACAGCTTGGCCGATCTGATGTGATAAGAAGTCTAAAGAATCACCTCAACAAACAAGTGCAAAACCATTATAGCATAGACCATCTTTCATTTTGAACGTCAAGAGTGGACGTGGCCGCACATACAATCTTGAACAAAAAGCAAGAAACATCGCAAACCAAACAAATGTTAGAGTAACCTCAAGGCCAGCTCTGCGAAGAGTCTCAGAGATTGGGGCAGACTCATGCTGGGCCTTTCCTAAAACAGACATGAACGATTAAACACGCATCAACTGATATAAGCCTATATCTCTCATGGACTCCAGTGTATACTGTAGACGTGTGTACCCTGGTGGATGTGCATCGGCTGGTTGATACAGGTATGTCAAGTGTCAATATAGATGTGTGTGTACGCGTCAGAGAGAGAGAGAGAGAGAGAGAGAGAGAGAGAGAGAGAGAGAGAGAGAGAGAGAGAGTTGTTGTTGTTGTTAAACTGCTAACTTCATGTTATTATTCTTGTTACTATGTCATCGTCTGACCACTCATTTCCCAAAATAATCAAAGGCGCATGCAATTACACACAGACACACACGGGCGTGCGCCCCCGAGCACCGAGCACACACACGTGCTCGCTCTCTCTCTCTCTCTCTCTCTCTCTCTCTCTCTCTCTCTCTCTCTCTCTCTCTCTGAGGCCATACATCCCAAAGTCGTCATCTTCTCTGATACACTGTCAATACTGCAGGCTGTACACAACGCAAAGTACAAGGACCTCAACCCCCTTGTCTCTGCCCTTGCCAGACTGCAGCAGGCCACTGAACTAACCATCATTCAGTGGATACCCTCACACTGCAACATAGCAGGCAATGAGGAAGCAGACCGACTGGCAAAGGAAGGAGGACAGCAGCCACTAGAGGAACAGGAAATCTCCTATGAAGAGGCCAAGACGATCATCAAGGAGAAGCAGAGGAAAAGATTGCTTCATCTACATCCAGATTACAACCGGACAGACTCCTATCCAGACCAGACCAAGTAAACATTGTGAGGCTGAGGACGGGCCACTCCAGGCTACACCATCACATGTTCACAAGGTTCGCAGTGTGCCCCTGCGGTACAGTCCCGATGACAGTAGAACACTTCCTACAGGACTGTCCAACATACCATAACCTGAGAGCAGAGGCCTGACCTGCTGACCAACCGATGAGGGAGAAACCCTATGGATCTCTGGAGGGCATCCGCCGGACAGCAGCCTTCATCATCGCATCGGTGGTTCCTGTCTGAGCGAACGATGAAGAAGAATCTCTCTCTCTCTCTCTCTCTCTCTCCCTCTCTCTCTCTCTCTCTCTCTCTCACACACACACACACACACACACACACACACACACGCGCGCGCGCGCGCGCGCGCGCGCGCACAAAGTGTGTGCGCATGCGCTTGCACGTACGCACACACACATGCACATGCGTACACATGCGCAGATATATACACTCACATGCATAAATATGCACATACACGCACACAGTCACACAGGAGGGCTTGCACGTGCGTGCCCACACGCGCACATTCATGCGTAAATGCCCGTGTACACAGGCACACACATATTTACACATATCTACACACATACGTGCAGATTCTTGCTTGTAGGAGCATGCTGGCACAAGACTTCAGATCACACATATGCATATACATGCCCATCTGCAAATATCCAAGCGCGCGTGCGCGTAGGCGCAAGCCCGCGTGAGTAGAAGGGATTGGGGAGGTGTAGTCTCGGGGTAAGACAATATAAAAAAATGGGGGGGGGGGGGGGGGGGGGCAGATTGTAAAGGTGATGGAAACGGGGATGGGGTTAGAAGGAAGACCAGCAAGAGTTGTCGCCAAAAGGTATGTGCGTAAAGGAATCATATAGGAGGAGCTGGTAGGGAGAAGGCCAAGAGCCTGTAGAGGGGAAGGTCTTAAAGAAGGCGTGAATGAAGAGTGTGGCTGTGAGAGTAGAAGATGAATATAGGGAGGGGGGCAGGGGCGAAGGGAGATGAAAGGTGGGGGGTGCTTTGGAAAAGGAATTTGGGGAGAAGGAAGGGCATGGGGAAGAGTCTAGGTGACCATGTTGAGACCCTTCGGGTAAACAGTATGTAATTTGTTAAACCAGAATGATTCACGTCGAAGTCTGTAATCAATGTTGTCTGAAAAAACTTTTCCTAGTACTATGCATCTTAGATCATGAAGGGAGTGATAAGTCTGGTGGAAATATCTGGTTACTAGAGTTCCAGTGTTCTTTTTGATGTTTCATCTGTGTTGGTAAAAAACGGGTCTTTAATGAGTTTTTAATTTCCCCAACATACTGGCTGTGTAGGCATTTGCTGCAAAGCAGTAAATAGATTATGCAGCTGGTTAAACAGTCCATGTGGTGTCGGATGGTGAACGATTCTCCTGTTACTGTACTTTTGAAGTTGGCTGTTTCTACTAAGTGTTCTTGGCAGATCACACATTTTCTACACACGGAAAGTACCCGGGGTGGTGAAGAATCCAACTGATGCGTGGGAAGTGCAGAGAGGCATGAGAAATTTTCTAAGGACTTGCTGTTTCTTCCCCCAAAATAGAGAGGAGGTCTGGAATGGCCTTTTGGAGTCTAGGACTGGATTGTAGAAGGGGGTGAAGTTCCTGTAGCCATTGACGTAGAGGTGGGTAAGCTGGATTGTGAGTGATTTAGACAGGAGTGCGTTGGGTATGTTGCTTTCGTTTATACTGCAGGATGGAGCATCTTGGCCGACGCTGTGCTTTTCTCTCTCTCCTCTCTCCTCTCACGTTGCATATGTCACGGTCGTGGTCTGTCTGTGTGGTAATCAAAATTATGGTCTCGACCTATTGTCAATCCGCACCCTTTGGCCCCCCACCCCTGCACTCCCCATCCTAATGTTTATGTTTCCATTTTGATTAAAATTTGTACTCAACGTTTTTTTTTAAAGATTAAAAAACATTTAATTAAGGTGCCCTTTCTCTGCTGCAAATTCGTGATTCGTGTTCAGGATCTGAGGGTGGGAGAATGAGAGTTTTTACTGTCACAGTCTGTACCCCCTGACGAACGAAGGCAAATACAAGCGCGAAATTTGGCGGGGGCTATTTAAGAGCAACGTGTTTGGATTAGTTGTACTATTTCTGTTTGTTCCTTATATATATGTCTGTACCCTATGTGTGTATATCTTATATTATATCTAATATATATATATATATATATATTATATATATATATACACCACTGCATTATGTATGCTTATCTCCCCCCTATTTCTTCAATCTGAGGACATAAGAGCAAGCTTTTTGTTTATAATTAATATTTGTTTGTTTATAATTGAAATATTTGTTTGTTTATAATGAGATATATATATATATCATATATATATAATATGTGTGTGTGTGTGTGTGTGTGTGTGTGTGTGTGTGTGTGTGTGTGGTGCAAGAAAGAAAGAGACAGAGAGGCATGTCTTGTTCAATACGCACAGGCAATAATATACCTAATATCACAGAACATGTCCATAGGCATTGCAACAAAAATTCAAATCAACTATAACCATTCTCAAGACATCGCCAAAGCATTCACTCAAAATGAATCAAAGAATCTAATCACCAATACAACGAACAAAAGACAACCAAAATAGCCAACAAACCAACCAACAAACATACAAACAGGCAAACCTGCAAGCTGACCTCTTAACTAATTGCACAACACTATTTGCACTTAAAACAGAATCGAGGCGATCTTGTTTTCATGTCCAAGGTTTGCTTTAGCCGGTATAGGTGGATGATACATATGCTTAGGGTTTTGTTTGAGATATTCTCGGGAATTTTTTTTAAACTTAACTAAAGCATGACCATTTTATACAAAGCAGGTTATCACAGACCTATACATATAATGGAGGATGAACCTGAATACAGCCTCTATTGCTTTACATTCTCAAAACTCTTCAGACTAGAGAGTTGTTCATGACCCTCCGTATCCATTATAAGTCGAGCAATGTACAACATATAACGCATTAATATGGTCATTATATTTACAAATTTCATTATTTGTAATCATACATTTCTCGCATCAGTCATTGTTAAGTCGTACAGCCCAATATGGTACTTGCAATGGGATTCTAATCAAAACACAAGCTGTTGTCCACTGCAAGACGTGCAAGCACATAATACAAGTCAACTCAGTGATCACAACAAATGCGCGTCAATAGCATGTCACAAATCACATATGAATGAAACTAAATGGCAACACCGAAATCAACATCCAGTAATACCAAAAGTTCCGAGAAGCAAAAAACAGGAAACCATAGCCGATTGAATGACAGGGAAATAAGAGGGCGGTAGGGGGATAGAGGGA
>JADBJO010002483.1:5000-7500 GCA_016801955.1 Conus betulinus
GATAAGGGCCGAAACACTTGCTTGAAGGGGGGGGGGGGGGGGGGGGGGGGGGGGGGGCTTCTCTGCTGCCACGCTCTCCACGAGTTTCTTTTCTACTGATGCATGGGTAAACATTGACTTCCGGGAACAGTCCGGAGGACGTCCGGGGAAAGACCGGAGGACACTGGGAAAGACCAGAACCAAGGCTCTGTGGGCTGGCTCCCCACTTTGCCTTCAACATGTGGCTACTAAGTACAAAAGGAAAAGATGCTCCCAGGATTCACCGAAAGGGGGGAGAGAATGATGAATCCATCGGTGCTCAACCAATCACGACTGCAAATCCCAAACGGACTGTGAACATGGACCAAATGGAATATCCATGTGTGTCTGTGGAAAGCGTTTTCGCTACCACCCGTGGCATGAAGGTCCACAGAACAAAGATGGGATGTGTGAAGACATCTGAATGAGCAGCAGCGCACTGCATCAGCAGATAAGACGTCGGAAGACCAAGGCCAGGATTTAAGCCACAGTGCCAAGGACATCCACGCTGTTGGTTTGGATGAAGAATTTGAACAGGCCCTCGATGCCAGGCGCCTGAAACTCAACCTGCCACGAGCAAACGAGACTGAAGTTTTGGGAGAAACTGGCTGCAAAAAAAATCGTCTAAAGACTCGATGCACTGATAGGGAAAGCACCCTGGAACACAAACTAGCCACATATGGGGACATTGGTGTATGCCACATGTAGAGAGACGCCTATGGAGCAAAACTAACCAAAGAGAAAACACCTCCAAAAGAAATCCACACGCCAAGAAGAGATGGACAAGATCAGGGTCCAAAAGAAAAACTTAAGAAGCAAATGAAGACGCACTGCCAGCTGAAAAAAAGGCTTGGAAAAACTCTGGGAAGACCTGAAAGCAAAACACAGCGCCCTCAGCAAAGCGGAATCTGCGAGGTAGAGGAAGAGCAAAAAAAGAAGAAGACACAAGAGCGCTTTTTTCAGAGATCCCCCGTTCAGTTTGCCAGAACTCTGTTTGAGCAGCCAAAATCTGGGACCCTAAATGTGGACAAAGGAGTTCTTGAGCAGCATCTGATGAAAACATACTCTGACTCACAGAGCAAAGCACCACTCGACATTCAAGGTCTGGTATGGCCAACCAGCCCTGAGGGACAGTTCAATGACAAGCCTCTAGCCTTGGCGGAAATCAAGAAAGTGGTCGACAAAGCCAGTGCCAAATCATCACCAGGGCCAAACGGATTACCTTACCAGCTGTACAAGAAATGTCCCAAGGTGCTGGAGTGGCTCCACAGGCTGCTGCGATCAGCTTGGAGAAAATCAGAAGATCAGCGGCCAGTGGATGACAGCAGATGGTGTGTACATCCCCAAAGAGCAACTCTCAAGTGACATCAGCCAGTTCAGGCCAATATCACTACCGAAGATCGAAGGGATAATCTTCTTCTCGGCAGCAAGCTGACCATGTACCTCATGGAAAACAAGTACTTGGATGTGTGTCAGTCCAGAAAGGTGGCATCCCAGGCGTGGCTGGCTGTGTAGAACACGCCACAATGATCTAGGACGCAATCCAAAGAGCAAATACAGAAAAGAGAGACCTGGACGTAGTGTGGCTTGATCTGGCAAACGCATATGGATCTGTACCCCATAAGATGACACAGTTGGCTCTTGAGATGTACCATGTGCCAAAGAACATCCGCGACATGCGCAAGAAGTACTTCAATGGCTTCACAATGCGCTTCTCTACCAAGGAGTACACAACAGATTGGATCAACTTGGAAGTGGGAATTGCAACGGGGCTGTGCAATTTCCTCAATACTGTTCGTGTTGGCAATAGAAGTCATCTTGAAAGCAGCAACAAGCAACGCAAGACAAACAGATATTGGCGATGGATACAAGATGCCCCCTCTCAAGGCCTTCACGGATGACACTACAGTGATTTCATCCAGAGAAGACGAGACACGTCATGTGCTGGAGAGGCTGGACGACATAGTTGCCTCATCCAGAATGAAGTTCAAGCCAAAGAAATCACAGAGCCTCTCACTGAGGAAAGGAAAAGTGGCCGAATCTGTGGTCTTCAGTGTTGCCAAGCATGCCATTCCACCAGTCACAGAAGAGCCAGTCAAGAGCCTTGGAAGATGGTAGATGATACGCTGAAAGACACACAAAGAGCAAAAGAAACCAAACAGATGTCGGAAGAAGGCTTGGAGACCATTGACCAGTGTGGGCTCCCTGGCAAATACAAGGACTGGTGTCTGCAGTTCATGCTGACACCAAAGCTCCTATGGCCTCTGATGATATAACGACAACTGCACCAGCATAGTGGAGGTAATGGAATCCAAAATCAACAAGTTCACGAGGAAGTGGCTCGGTGTCCCACTCTGTCTGACTGACATAGCGCTGTACTGTCGCCAAGCAAAGCTGAAACTACCACTGAAATCCATCCTGGAGGAATACAAAGCAGGGACGATCAGACTTCAAAGCATGCTGGAGGACTCAGGAGACAAGG